>VZUI01072700.1:0-33437 GCA_013401135.1 Cettia cetti
CTTTTTTTTTTTTTTTTTTTTTTTTTTTTGGCTAAACTTCTCCCAAGAGAAGAACAATGTCCACAGATGCAGAATTTAGACCACAAACTATGAAGTTATTAGATCACATTTTCTTGCAATAAAGATCTTTTGGCTTCAGGCTAGGATGTGGGCACACAATTACTGGATTTGTTGGTTTTCAATGGAAGAGACTCAAGTCAACTGAGAGTTGCAGAATTCACTAGGGACACCGTAGGAATTAGAAACCTCGCATAAGAGACTATGAACTTCCCTGCAACTTTAAAATAAACTGCTTTTATTTCATAATTTCTCCACCATCTTCAGTTAAAAGACATACCAACTTTTTTTCCGTGCTGACTGTTATGTGCTGGGCTTTGTTTTGGGTATCTGAAATGTTTTCTGATATTTTTGTTTACCTTTTCCTTATTTTTATTGAAAACCTATACCTTACAATACATAGTCATATTTTTTTTCTTGTTTTGCCTCACAGTCATGACCATTGCTCCTCCTTTGTTTTAAGGCCAAGAGCTTCAATCAACCCCATAACAGTATTTAACCACAAGACTCTGAGAGAATTTGACACCTTTGACAAGACCATGTCCTAGGTTACCAGGCAAGCAGAAAGTAACATAACCATTTAGACAATTAGTTAATTTGTATGAGTTTCTCAGTTCAACTAGCTGTGGAAAATTCACTTCTACTTGAAAACACAAGCTGGGGTGTTAAATTAACTCAGCTTCTTTGTAACGTCTAAGGTAGTGGGAGACACCATGACTGACTTCTCTGAAATCTCAGCAAGTACACAGTGCATGACAATTCTAAAGACAGATGGACACTGCAAGTTGCTCCAAGCCCTTATGCTGAGCAACCTTATAAATTATCATTGCTTTGTATTGTACAGACAAATAGGTAGTCACACCATCATGAAGCAAGTTAGATGTGCTCTCTAAACTGGCTAGATCAAATGCCTCATTTCAGTGTATCTCCCTTAAAAAAATCAAGTTGAGAATGCAGATATATCTGTTCTCTCCTGGAAGAAGAGAAATATCCATGGTTTTGTGAGTGAGATAAACAGGTCAAAACCAGGTCAACATAATTTTAAATAGTTTTTTAGTTGAATTTTAAAATATAAGGTGGGGGCAGAGAGAGAAAGGAGCAGGAAGATTAAAAAAAGGGGAAACGTAGGAAATAATAGTAATAATAAAATCCAAAACTAACTAATAAGCTAAACTAAATTTATTTTTTTCTCATTCATTAAAACATAGTCAGGTTTTTGATGGTCTATGAAGGCTGGTATCCTATCAATTACATTCCTTAAAGATTTCTGGAACTTTTGTTTAAGTGAGAAGTAAGTAAATTATGAGTTTGTCTTTTAAATTGTGTTTTATTATGTCATTACTTCAAATAATTTCAGTAACTTGGTACTGGTTTGAATGATTATGGAACATTTGTAATTCAAGGGGGGGGTGATTATCAGTGTATATTCTGGTATAAAAAAAGACTTTAGCCAGATTACTTTTCATCGGCTCATGAATTTAGATTCAGTTCCTTTAGCTCCATAACACAGCTGTCTGAAGGCAGATATATGCAGTCCTTCTGACTGGCTGCCATTGAAAACTTATAGTGTGAGCTTTGATAGTTTGCACTGGGAGGAACACTACTGGTCCATGGGTAAAGATATTTTAAAGGAAAGAAAAAAAGTATGTAGAACTGAGAACTGAGAGTCAGCCAACCATTTCATAAGCTGAGATCTGTTTTTGAGACTCATCCTGTGGACAAAATGTGCTGGTCAATCACCTGAAACCATTCAGTAGATTTAATGCTGATTTTATTTTAGCTTCTTACCCAAACAAACAAAACCTGTACTCTGTCTGACATGAAACCATTAATTTAAATGCCAAATTCATTCTTTACACTTAATGTGCTTGCATTTAGATTCTAAAGCCATTTGCAAAATGGAGGGGGGTGGGGCAGAAGCAAAGGTTGGCAAAATTCATAGTGCCAGCAATTTTCCATCCATTGAAGATTAAATGGGGCACATTCTGTATACACCTACATGACTATCACACACGGCACAATAACTCAGAAACTTCAAATGATTTAATTGGCAAGCTGCATGACTCTGAAAAAAGCCAGAGGAATAATGCAGAAGTTACTCATATGAACTTGGTCAAATGGTTTTTAAAAGATGACAAAAAAAAAGCCTTCTTATGAAGGAAGACACGAATCATGCTTCTGGTTATTGTAGATTAGAGTTTGTAATATAATGTGTACATTTCTTCCAGGACAGAGCTGAATGCAAGCACAACTTATTGACTGATCTAGTGGAGCTGGACTTTGTCAGCTGAACCCTGTGAGTAAAAGGCTCCCTTATTAGACACAGATGAAGATTAGGAACTAAAGGGCAGAGTTTAGGAAAAAAAACCAAAAAAACAAAAAACAACAAACCAACAAACCAAAAAAGCCCACTAAGACTTATTTCAATAGAGTAAATAAGTTAGGAAATATCAGAGTACTATGAATTGAGAGAAAGGAAAGTTTTAATGATTTCTTGCAGCTTCTGAGCAGCCTCTGCTGTTGTAGGATATTGACCACTTTCACAGGAGATTTTGAGAGGTCGTTTTCTCAGTATTCTGGGAACTAGCTTGGACATAGCTTCATGTCAGTGATGACTACAAAGCTTAGAGTGTTTTTAATGAAAGGAGAAAAGAAATAGAACACAAACTTATTTTTTCTCCCTAACATGGATGGAAAATTTGTAAACGATCTCCTTAGTTCATATTCTCGCAGAAAGGTAGAATGTGCTGTAATGCAGAAAGAGAAGGTGGGATGATCTCTAGTTAATGCTGAGTGTAAAGGCTTTAACAAGATTATTATGCTTGCCAGTTTTTGATAAGTACAATAATACATGTTGAGAAGAGCTGACTCTTTGGGGCAAGACTTGTGAACTGGCGTCTTGGTGTCTGTTGGGAGGTCTCAATGTGCATCTCAGAAAACTTTATAATTCATTCCCCTGCTGTTAAGTATTATTAAACTTACTTAAAAAACAAGTTGTGTGTCATCTGTTTTGTCTCAGGTGAGTATAAAATTGTGCTGATGCTAAATTCTTGGAATATTTTAACTACATCTTGCAAGGATCCGCAGAATTGATGGATTCCTAGTCCAAACATTGCACTGATGCTGAATACGAATAAGAATAAGAATAAGAATAAGAATAAGAATAAGAATAAATATTATAAACAATATAAATAACATAAACAATATAAATAACATAAACACTATAAATAACATAAACAATATAAACAATATAAATAATATAAATAATATAAATAATATAAATAATATAAATAATATAAATAATATAAATAATATAAATAATATAATTAATATAAATAATATAAATAATATAAATATGTTTGTGGAGGTATTGTTGTGGTTTGGGGTTTTTTTATTTGGTTCATGTTTTAGTGTTTTTTCATCTGGTTTGTTGGTTGTTTTCTGGTTTTGGTTGTTTGTTTGGTTGGTTTTTTGTGTGTGTGTGTGTGTGTGTGTTTGTTTGTTTTAATTAGTGTGGAGAAGCTACTAAAGTTGTAAGAAAGGACAACCTCTCTTAACAGGAACCCAAGAGGACAGACAAGTTTGAAGGGAGCCTTGTCTACAGTGCAGCAAATGCAGAGGAACTTTTCCCCTATTCCTTGTCCTCTAAAACCCATCCTATAGCAGCAGTAAAAGAAATAATACTAACCAGGGTGTAGTTTATGTGTTGTTGGTATGGCATTGTGCAGATGTAAAGTGCTGTGCAGGTGTGGTTATTAGTATTATCAGGTGAGTTTCTCCTTGTATAAAAGAGAAAAATTTTATCAATGTAATTGCTGTGTCCTGAGTCTCTGGGAATTTTTTTAATTAATACATTAAGACTGAAGCTTAATATAAAGTACTGGGATCTTTATGGACTGTATCCACCTTTGCCGTGGCCTACCCACATTTTTTGACCAGTTTATTATCCCTTACCATAGCATTTTTATTTATTTGTCTTGAATCTGGTGTGTCTCAACTCTTCCTTTTTTTCCTTTTATTTTTTACAGTATTTTCTTCATTCTTAATGCATTTGAATACAGGCCTAACTGTAAGCATAAGCTAATATCCCATTGCTAACTGTGAGAATTAGGCATTTTCCTAAAATTCAGTTGTTTGCTGAAGAAGAGTGATCTACAAAAGTACAGCATCCCACCTATTTAATAAAGCTAAACAAAAGAGTGCCAGAGTAGAATTCCTCATTCCTTAGTTATATTCACTTGCAAGTGACAGAAAAAATAATATAAAATCAAATAGTTGGTTTGGGTTTTTTTTTTCCTGTAAAGGTAACCTGATGCCATTTGTAGACTAATGTGCAATTTGTGAAGCTGAGAAGTACTTTGATATGATACTGGAACATGAGAAAATCACATTTGATTTCCCTTGTAATTACTAGCTTAAATGCTGATTGTTTTCAAGTGAGTTTGTTTGGGTTTGGGTTGTTTTGTTCAGGTTTTTTTATATCTATAAGGGTTATTGTTTGTTTGTTTGTTTTATTGTCTCTCAAGTGATGCATTGACTGAAACACAAGGAAGTCAAGTGATTTGCCCAAGTTCTCTGTCCAGTGAGCAAACATGTGAAACTTTTAAATGAGCAACTCTAGGTAAGCTTAGCCATTAAAAATCAAATAAACCTCTTCATTTTGTTAAACACTGAGTGTAGCCATAGTTAAATGAAAACAAGAAACAACTGTGTCTCAGCACTGATTGGCAGTAGGCATCAATCATTATTCTGGCAAGGATCTTCAGGAAGGCATCACTTTGTAGCAATTCTGGAAGGTTTGAATGGGATTGGTTTTCCAATAACTGTCATGCCCAAAATCTCAGCACAGTAAGAATTCATCACTGGTGCCAATCACACATTTTGTGCCAGCCTCAGTTCCCATCTTGGATAGTCTTTATCCTCACTAGTGCTGCAAACAGAATCACCAGGCCAGAGGGGTGAGGAGAAACAAATGGTGCAAACCACAAGAACAAGACTAGAATTTCCCCTGACATTTAGGGAGAGGCCTCTGGTTTTGTTCCAGATAACACAGGTTCCACTGGGTCATGCTGCCCATGGTGCTGAAATATCTGAACAGAGCAAGAAAAAGCAATCATTTCAGATGACAATTAGTGCAAATATTCTTGCTAGTTGAGTGAAAAAATACTTAAGCACATAAATTTATGGTAATAACAAGGTCCAGGGCCCTGTTGCCACCATATTTGAGCACTAATTGGGGGGTAGGAAAATATAAGAAATTAAGTCACAGAGGGAATAAAAGTAATTTTCAAGGTCTTATGGAAGTTTTCTATTAAAATAGAATTTGAAATATATATGTTGCTGCCATGTCAGAGCATCAATTACCAGTAGATACATTCCAGAAAAAGGCCAACATTACATACAGGGTCAAATTGAAGATACAGTGAAGGTGGAGTCTATTTATCGTGAAATTAGCTGGAATATAAATTAACTTTAGAAAGCATTGTATTTCAGCCCTACATGCCACATTAAATACAGAAAACAAGATTTTTATCTCTAGAAAAAAAAGAAAGGGAACATGGGAAAAATCTTGTAAGTATTGGGGACACATTATTTCCAATAGACACTTTCTGAATCCAGACACTATCAGGATAGTAAAGATTAATACTACTTGGTTTTCCACCAGAGCTGCTTAACCATGTCATCTGATTTTCCATTAACTTCACCTTGTGAAGAGACCAGAGGGTTTTTTTCTCTTCTAGGTTCTACAATAGCATGACACCAACCCCAAGATAGAGCACTGTATACACCGTCCAGATTGTAGCAAAAGGATGTGATTGAGAAAAGGAAGGTTGGCTGTGTACAAAAAATATTGAAAATGAAATTTTCTTTTGAAATAATTATAATTATCTATTATCTCCAATTATCTCCAAAAATAATTATCTATTATCTCCAATAATAGATAGAGTTGATGGGGTTCACCGACTCACAGATTTTCACAATCAGCAGAAGAAACACCATAAAATGTATCATTGACAACATGGAAATCACACTGATTCAACCTTCTTAATTTGGCACTCTCCTTGGAAAAATTGACAACAGCATCATCAACAAAAAGTTTGGTTCTTTAGGGCGTTTGAAGCACAGTGGATATCTCACACCATGTTTATGTATTTGTATATAAGTGTATATTTCTACTAAGGACAATAAATTGATTTTGAAAAAAACCTGTGGGTTTTAGATTTTTTTTTTGAGCCCTTTATATGTCAGTCTTTCTAGCTCATTTATATTTTGCCTGACAAGATGCAATAACAGTATTCACATATCACTAAGGAGCAATAAAAACAAGGAAAAATGAGCCAGGAGCTGAGCCTGGCAGCAAGAAGAGCAAGCCTACGGATGGAACCAGGACTGGCTACAGGCAGTGAATCCCAGACAGGTGCACAGGAAAGAAACAGGTCTGAGGCTAAGCCAGAATCTCAGTCAGGAGGTCAGGGTCAGCATTGTTAATGTCTGGGGCCAGGCATGCCTGCAGTGCAGCTCAGACAAGGAACTAAAACCTCAACCAACAACTGCAGCTACAAAGCCAGAAGACAGAGGTCCTACACTAGTCCTCTCACAGATTCTTCTTCTCAAAAGGAGGCAACTACCAAATCAATGTTCCCAAGGAAAAGTTTATTCAGCAATAGATTCTGCTTAACCTCTTCTTTTAAGCTGTTCGAGTGACACACTAGTATGTATCACAGCAAATCATGAGTTTCTTACTCCAGTTACTTAATTTCATAATGCATTGTCACACCAGCTCATATAGAGCTGAGAGATTAAATAATGAAGTAGTCGAAAGGTAAAAAAACCTAGAACTATTTTACTGTTGATTGGTGGGCTTTTTGCTTGGTTATGTCCTGTGTATTTATTTGCTTTGTGACACATATCCAAATTAATTTTTCAGTTTTGAGATGTTGACATTGGGCCACAATAACTTGTGTCCCTCAACATATGGCTATTTAAAATACTCTCTTTCTGGATGAACAGTCCTCCATTTTAAAACTGATCCCAGCTCACTTAAAATTAAACCATTGCCCAAGACTGTGAAAAAAAAATTAAACAATGTGAGAAAATTCACAGAGTAGCAGTAAGCCACATAACTGTGAAAACAAATCCTCAGAAAGATTGCCAGTATCATCTCCTAACTGAGACTTCCCCATGATCCCTTTTTTCCTTTCTTCTTTTTTTGTTTTCTCTTTAAACAAAAAAGAAAGATTTATTAATGAAAGAGAAAATTGTTTGCTGGCATATATTTTACAAAAGTTGTTATAAAGGACACAGGTAAAATAGTCTTATATTTATTAGTAGCAGGGATTTTCCTGAGACAGCTAAATTAAAAAAAAAAAAAAGAAAAAAATTTCTACTTTGAAATTACAAAAATAATGAAGAAAAAAAATTCAAGCCAAATAGAAATTCTTTGGAAAATTTGTTTGAGCTAATTTGTTTGAACTAATGTTGAGAACTTTCCTTTATTCACCTGAATGAATAAACATTCATGGGGTCAATTCTCATGAAATTGTAGAGAAGTTATAGGGGGTAATATGTCCCAATATGTCCTTTTTCTTAACTAGAAACTTTTTGGATGATTCTAATAGAATGAGTCCCTTCAGGTCTCAACAGTAGTAATTTTTACATGGCTGCAGAGAGCCTGATTAGTCCAGAGGTTAGGATTTTGAAATCAAAGGGATTGTCTTTCTGGTTAAATCCAAGATAACCATGAGTCAAGTAATAGTCATGGTAATGAGATGCATATGGGTATTATAAAGCAGGATTCACTAAATCTGATCATGATACCTGAGTGAGGGATAGGGCAACATTTTCTAAAGTCTTTGGATTTGTTTTGGCATTTTGTGGTCACAAGTATGGGGACCTGGCATGTGTCACAAAGTAAAGTTCCTGTTTTGCATAATTTTGTTTTGTGGAGGTGGAAAACAAGGAGGTGTTCTCCTTCATCAACTGAAATGACCGTGATGCATCTGTGATGGAAGCTCTCAGGGCAGAGAGGACCTGCTGTCACCTCACTGAGGTCTGTGTAGGACACACTTAATGCTGCCTGCACAAAGGAATTTAATTCACTAATTATGGTGATTAAAATACAGAGTAGCTCTTGAATACAGGTTTCTCTTAAATAGTGTTCTCCTAGCTAGCCAATGTGTCCTTCAGTGGCTTCTGATGTGAAATTCCATCACTTCAGCTGGAGAGGCATATAGCATGGCCACAGGTAGGTTTTGTTTTCACATTTCATAGCATTAGAGAATGTTTTGGGTTGGAAGGGACCTTAAGGACCATTTTGTTCTGATGCCCCTGACATAAGCAGGGACACTTTCCACTAAACTAGATTACTACAAATCCCATCCAACCTGGCCCAGAACAATCCCAGGGATGGGGCAGCCACAGCTTCTGTGGAGAATCTGTGCCAGGGCCTCACCCTCAGAGAGAAGATATTCTTCTTAATATCCAGTCTAAACCCACCCTCTTCCTTTTGATAACCATTGCCTCTTGGCTTATTGCAACATGCCCTTCAAAACTCTTCCTCCATTAAGCCAGTTTCCTCATACATAAGGAATTCAATCCACAGAAGCTGAGATCTGTGCCAAGCCCATATGTTTCTGTTTCTGTAGAGGTTCTGTAATGGCTAGATATTATGTCAAATGCACCACATTGCCCTCAAAGCTGGGTATCAGTAAAGTGAAGCTCAAAGGATTGCTCTGCATGACTAATTTCAGAGAGGTAGTTTATGCCCTGGAGACCATGCTCTCAGAGGTGGCTTGTTGGGAGAAGGGTTCAGATACTCAAAAAAGAGGGATAGCTTCAAACATGCTTCTGTCCTCCACTTCTCTTTGCTTTTTCCTGATGTGATTATAACTCTCATTATATACACTTTCTTAATACAGTAGAAACAGTACAATGGTATGTCCATCAGTAATAGACTCCTCATTCATTTTGAGATCTAATACCCATGCTACCTACTTCTGGGAAACATCCCTCAAGAGTTTCTAAAAAAACAGAAAGAAAATTGAAAGTTTAGTGGCAATTGTTATATAGTTGATGCTCCTTTTTATACAGTGATGTTACACACTTAAAAAAGATTTAATATAAAATTGCCTCTCTACCTTAGGGTATACTGAGACCTAAAACTTCCACCATTAAGAAAAGAATGTGTAGTGTTATGAAACTATTTTCCTTTTTAGTGTTTGTTGTTGGAATTATTCTAGTTTATATGAGAACTGGAGAACAAGAGAAATAGAGAAATAGAGAAAGGGAGGCATATGGTCAGAAGAAGCAGGCAGGCATGGAGGCACATTTCCATGGCCTAGATACTTACTTATCTGTAGGATGTGGGGGTTCCACAGTCTCCTTTGCAATAAACTATAAATATGTGTCTGCTGGTTTCCTGTGGGAATGATACAAAATGATCAATTGTCTGTAGGTGTTATTTGAGTCTCTCACAATTTCTTTCTGACTTTCTTGACTGTTGAGGAGTGATGGTCTCAGGATAATTATGAACTATCAGATGACAATAATAATAATAATAACAACAACAACCTCAACAGAGAAAGCAGATCACAAAATTTCAGTAGCAAAGTGGAACATAAACATATTTTTACCATGTGAGGTCTTCACTGGGGAAGTAAAATACAACCCTTCTCACTATCAAAGCCATTCAAAGTTCATAGAATAGAATATGGAGTTGGAAGGAACATGCAAGGATCATTAAAGTTCAGCTCCTGGCCCTACACAGGACATCTCAACAAATCTCACTGTGTGCCTGAGAGCAATGTGCAAACACTTGAACTCTTGTCAGGTTATGTGCTGTGACCACTCCTGTGGGAGCCAGTTCTTGTTCTCAAGAACTCTATGGATGAAGAACTTTTTTCTAATATCCAACCTAAAGCTCCCCTGACACAACTTCAGCCCATTCCCTGGGGTCCTGTCGCTGTCACCACAGAGCAGAGATCAGTGCCTGCCCCTCCTCTTCCTGCACAAGGAAGTTGTAACTGCACTGGGGTCTCCCCTCAATCTTCACTTCCACAGATGAACAGACAAAGCAACCTCAGCTAGTCCTCATCTGGCTTCTCCTCAAGCTCTAGTCCTCTCAAATGCCAGTAAACAATCAAGACAAATAGTTTCAACATCTACTGGATAAAAACCAACAAAACTTCCAGGATTTGCAAATAGTCAGCTTTTAATGGCAAGAATGCAGAAACAAAGAAATAGACCCTGTCTCGAGTGCAGACATTTCAGTGGCTTCTTACATTGATATTGCCACTGAGAAGCATAAACCACTACAGGTCACCCATAGGGGGACAAGAAGAAGCACTATTACAAGTAGATGTGAAGATAACAGGAAATTTTAACAGAACACAACACAAAGTCATTCAATAAAATAGGCACAGATCTACTGGAAACCAGACTGCTTTAGCTGCAGTGTTTGTGACTGTCATTGGTGTATCCTCGCTGTTTCCCTTTCTGGATAATCTTCCAAACTTTTTGTCGGTTTCTATTAATAATTTATTTTCTCTTGCTGTAGCACAGAAAGTCATGAAATCTCTCAAATACCAGTAATGGAATAACCTATGGGATGGTTCCTACTAACAGTCATGATGCTGACAGCCTGAATCATATACGAGACTTTCCAAAAGTGGAAACATAGATGCTGTTAACTTGTACGAAGTGTATTTTGAATACTTTTTATGTTCCCTTCTGAACTGGGATTATCAACAATATTATTTCCATTTTTTGTTGAAAATAAATTTCAGTTCTCTATGTTACATATCTGGTAGGGTTTAACCCTTATATATTTTCTAACATAATATCCGAAATGTTTTTCTAGCTTTGAATATGCACAGTATAAGGGTATTTGCTTATGCTTGTGTGCATGCACCTATACATATCTCTGTGGAGAAAGGTCTAGGCACTAAAGGGTTCCAAAATGCACAAGTTAATATTTCCTATAAAACCAGTAGTTTGACTCATTATGCAGATAGATTTTGATTGCAACCAGTATGGAAAAAGTTTTTCTTGTTCTTAAAAATTAAACTTTTCAGATGGAAGAAAGATCATTTAGTTCCCTCAAAACAGCCAAATACACACGCACACACACGCGCACACACACACACACACACACACACGTCACATAATGCATATACATATATCATATGAATATCCTCATACATACATTTAGATTTCACGTCCAAAAATTATCTTCTTTCCTTCTTTTCTAAAAACTCACTTTTAAATTACAGATTGTTGTTTACAATGAAGAGGATATGTAAATGCAGAAAACAGATAATTTAATTTTTAAAATGCAGAAAGAACAACAACTGGTAAATGTTGGAGAAAAACGGAATTAAACCAACAAATTAATCTTTTCAAGCCTCTAGATTTGAGAGGCTGCTGGCTGGACTGATAGAAGGAAGAGCTCATTATACAAGGAACATATATTGTGTCCTTAAATTATAACTCCTGAAATACATTATTTTAAGAACCATTATTTGCTCTGTGTGTAATATGCTTTTATTATTTATGGTCAGATGGTTTTTAATTGGAATTAGTCTGGATGCCTTCCAAAGGGGCTGGTACCACTTGTAATGAGTCTTTGACTGATAATCAAAGAACCTATATTTAATTATATGCTTATATATTGCCTATGTTTTAAGAGGGATATAGGGAAGGGTTCATCAGCATTCTTTGGGTAACACCTTGAAGAGTTCTCAGCATCCCATTCTGCAGAAGCACCTCTCTTTTGCAGTAGAGTAAATGATTTATACTGCTTGTGTTCCTCTTTTTTTAGCCTGTCAATTTATCTAAACTAGAATGTTAATAATAATCATAATAGTAGTAATAATTATAATTATTAATAATAATAACTCAATTGAATTGCTGGCACACTTCCGATCTTAAATGAAAAAGTTTTCTTTGAACACTGGATTTTTTTTTTCTCTGTCTTCTTTTCTGTAACACGTATGAAGGGGTATTATTTAATGCACTTCCTGCTAAGAAAAATCTTCCTGCCCCTGTTACAAGTCCAGCCTTATTTCTTGTTGAGGGACTGATTTGTTTGGTTTGGGGTTTGTTTTGTTTTTGTTTTTTTCTTTTTTTTTGGTTGGTTTGGGGTTTTGTTTTGTTTGGGGTTTTTTTGGTGTGTTTTTTTTTTGTTTGTTTGTTTTTTTTGAGGGGTGGTTTGTGGGTTGTTTTGTTTGGGGTTTTTTTGGGGGTTTTTTGGGGTTTTTTTGGGTTTTTGTTTGTTTGTTTGTTTTGTTTTTTTTTAAAATGGAATGTGTTCCTTCTCTCGATCATGTTTGTCTGTCACAGATTCAAAGGCTTCTCACAGAAGAGAAGGAATTGCCAATAAGGAAAGGCAGTAAAAGAATATGCAAAGGAGCAGAGGGACAGGGAGCATCGAGCAGAGAGCCCAAGGTGTGCCTCAGAAAGGTGTTAGACAGATCAGTGTATAGCCTGCAAATTTTGGTCCTGTCTGCTTTACCTTGATCTACAGTATTTGCAGATGTTAACCCATCAGCATTAGAACAAGGATGTCAAGAGAACTGATGCTCCAGTGATACAGAATTTTTGGCGGACTGCTACCCCTCATGCTCTGTATTTAGAGACTGCCCTTGGGGCCAGTCATTAGAAGGGACCATGAAGAGTTGTTTAAACTTCCTCAAAATCAAGTGGAAGAAACTTTTGTAATAAAGATCCCTTTCCCACACAGAACAATTATCCAGCCTTTTTCTCATCCTGCTATTGCTACTTTCTGGGCCAAAGTGCTTTGTTTTGAACAATTATCAAGATCCAAGTTTAAACATATTAATAAGAAATTTCTAAAATCTCACATCAGAAACTAATCCCATAAATTTCATTGTTGCAATTCTCCATCAAACATGTGTCTTCCTTTCAATTTAGACCAAACTGAACTAACAAAAAGTATTCATCTCCTTTCCTTTTCTGCAAAAGACTGGGTTCCTGATTGCATTGTCAACAGCACATAGTATCTTATATTCTGTGCTCCATACTGCATGGCTTTTTCTGTGCCATCACCACAGAAATTGCAGTTTCTGAGCCAAAAGAGATTAAAACTTTTATAGCTTCACCAGTTTAGTTTAAGACTAGAGACACCAAGAGCTTGGAAATAGTAAAACTCCTATATGATAGCAAGAAAGTTTAACACAGACTCATGCATGAAAGCACACACAAAATGTACGTAGATGGTCAGAGTTTTATGGTGATCCCCTAAGGACCAGATTAGAAAGAATTATTTTTGTTTGCCATAATCAAAAGGCAATAATAGCCTGTTTACCTTATGCCAGCATTTCCCCTTTCGCTCTTTCTCTTCACCCTCAAACCTAATGTGTCATTCTGTAATGCCCATCAGTCCTATAAGATTATAACAGAGTCATTCATTACTTCAGCTGATGCCCCAAAGATTGAAAAATAGTTTTTAGATATCAAGAGATGATTGTACACTGAAAGATTAATAGGCATAAGGATTTGCCAGCTGTCCACTCTATTCAGAGAGAAGAAAAAAAAAAAGTAAATAACTTTGGCTGCGGGCATAAGATGTTCTACAAAATTTTCCTGGTGCCAGAGTCGCCACACCAAAAAATTGATTACTTCATTTGGCCCTTATCAACTTCCTATCTAATTCCAGAATGCTAAGAGCTGACTTCAGGGGCTCACACCTTCAGCATTTCATGCAAATGTACTTCTTTCTGTGCAACTGACCCTTTCTGTGGAAAAGTTTAAATAGAAATGCTTTCAAACCATAAATTAAATCAAGCCTCCCTCCATCTCACCTCCCTCTTTCTGTCTCACTCCATGTCTGGAAATGGAAACTTTAAATTACTCCATATAAAACAGTTTTTCAGCTTTGTATTATAGCACAGGACAGCCTCCTTTTCACATTGTCATTGAGGGATTTGGACCTGGGTTTCTTGTTTGTTGTGTTGGGGCTTTTTGTCAGCAACATAAGCTGTGTTCAGATTCAAAATCAATGTTATATAGACAGCTAACAAAATAATAGAAGAAAGGGAGTGTGGGGAGATTCAGGAAAAAATTATGAGGACTTTGGAGAACAGGAGAGTGTCAATGTTGTAAATAAATAAAATAATTATTTGATTATTGTGAAAATAGTTTTTTTGGATGTATTTTCAAAATCCATATGCTATTAGATCTCCATTTAGACAAATTCCTTTCCATGAAAATGAGAGATGCTTTTCACATGCAGTAAAAAATTCATGGATTCACCACATGTGCACTGTTCACTACATGAGATACAGGGCAGAAATTTATAATTTCACACACTTCATGATCATTAAAGATTAAAAAAAAATCCTGTTAGAATATACAATGGAGGTACCTTTTCTTCCCTTCCTGCAGAGAGAAATTAATATTTGGTTAACTACAGAGCTGAATATAGATTTTAAGATGCCTTAGTGAGGATGAATTAGAAATTAAGGAAGAAGACATTTCTGTCACAGACTTATGAGTTAATAGAGAAAACAAGAAAAGGATACTGTAATCATAATTTTCCAAGATGGAACCTAAGGCTGCTTTGTACAGATTGACACCAAGATGGTAACTAGTGCCAAAGTGTTAGAGTTTAGTTCATGGGTACTCCAGGTTTCTTTAAGTGGAAATCTTACTTCTGAAAGAGAATTCACTGGTTTAAACAAGTGCTCACATCTGGAAATGCATTATGCATAGTTAGCAAGTATGGAAGTTTGAAATTGTTAATCTTGGCAAAGGAAGAGATGTGAAAAATAAAATCACCTGATATCTTAAGTACTCTTCAAGCTGATTATCTAACCTGTTCAGAGGAAGATTAAAGGAATATTTGCCCAAAGGTGAAATTCTTAATACACCAAATTGATATTTTAGAGTAAACTTCTCTATAAAGGTTACCTCTAATGTGTTCATATGTTTGCTAACCAGCAAAAGTATTCCAAGTTAACCAGATGTTGCTGGTGTTGTTGAACCTGAACTGCATGGCCTGTTAGTCAGATGTGGTGGGTTGACCCAGGCTGGACACCAGGTGTTACCCAAAGGCACTCTTTACTTCCCTTCCCAGCTGGGCAGGGAAGACAAAAATATAATTAAAGGTTCGTGGGTTGAGGTAAGGGCAAGGACCGTGGACTTCAGGTTCTAGATTGAGTGGATCATTTCTACACTGCCCATCTAAAATCTGTCTTTTAGGAAAATACTGATTATATTGATGCTTCCTAAAAATGATAGGCATTGGGAGCATCACATTTGCAGACATAATCTGAATATCACCACCCATACAAGCTTATCCCATGTCCAGGTTCGCACACACAGTGTTTATAACATCCAGAGCATGGCTGAGGCTCTTCTTGGATGAATCATATCATAACAAAGTAGGCTTTACCTCAAAAAAACACCACCTCGTCTTCCCTCAGCCACTATTTCACTCAGCTCACGTTCCATTTTGCAGATGTGTCTGAAGACCAATCTACATTTAGAGTGTCTGATTTTGTTCAAGTACACTTGCTCCTGCTTATATCTTTTCAGAAAGACACCCTAAGGGAAGGCCTCCCTATATGTGCCCCCTTCCATCATTTGGATGAAGCCCTGGATGTTCACAAGGACAGAAGATACAGGGAAGAGTGGGTTTGGTGGGTTTAGCAGGTTTAGCACACCTCTGGAAGCTTTATCCTTAATTTGGTGTAGACACAGCAAGAGCTCTGTGCTTTCACTGCTCACTTAACAGGAGATGGAATTTCCTTGCCTTGCAGGGGTTTCACAAAGTTTAATTCGTCAGTGGTCTGTGAGGGACCACTGTGAGAGAGTTTTTGCAGGCATGAGTACCTCAGAATGACTTAAATAATTTATCCATTTTTTTTTTCCACCCAGTAGGCTTCTCTTTAAAATGCTTCCAGCCCTTTAAAGTTTGGGAGCACACTGTACTTGTGGAAAGGAAAAAAAAAATTACAGAGAAAAAAATGCATAATGTATGATAATGTTGAAAGTAGCAAGAATTAAAGTAAATGGTCTGATATAAAAAGGGTTTCAAACAGGATTAATAATTCTGCAATTTGTTATACAAAGTCAATTTTTCCACTTCCAAAGCTAAGTTGCCTGGTGGGGTTTATTGGCTCACTCATTATTAGGTATATATCACTTTTATTGTTTCACATTTTTATGTGTTTATAAAAAAAAAAAAAAAAGACATCATTCATGAATAAAACATTTTTGCTCTAAGCTGCCATATATGAAAGTTGGTCTAAGAGCCTATACCCTCTTCTATTGGAAAAGGGAAATACATTGTATATTTATATATTTATATATATTTATGGGTTGGTCTGTGTGTGTGTTTGTATGCATATGAACATATATATGCATATGTATATATGGTAATATGCCAAAATGCATATACATCTATTGTGTACCCCATTACCATATATATGCACACACACCAATCTTTGAAAAAAGACTTTGTGATACTAAGAATTATATATTTTCTTTCTGATAAGCCTTCCAGACCCTTCCCTCTTCTGCTCCATTAGATTTATCCTGGATGACATCTTTTGTAAATGCCGTTTTCTTTTCCCCCTTTTCCTTATCCATCAGGTTTCTTGGGTGCTCACAATCCACTCTGCTAAAGCCCTGTTCCTCCTCTAATCTGCAGCAGAGTGGCTCCTGTCCAAATGTCACCTTAGAATACTAGACATGATTGAGCATCCAGGCAGCAGTCAATGTGCTGCTGCAGATGATGTGAGGAAATGTTAGCTTGATAGATAATAGTTTTATTTTTGGTCTTCTTAATCACTCTGCACCTGGTAGGAGTTTTATATGAACAGATAAGTAGTATCAAGAGACAGATAGAAGTTGATGGGGAACATTTTTATGTATGAATGCATTTATTTATTTATTTATTTATAATATTTGGGTGCAAGGATTTTTCTGGGAAGTTTTACAAGGATTTTCTTTTTTTCTTGTTCTTCCTTTATCATACAAAAGTTAATTTCCTCTTTGCAAATTTGGTCAGAAGTTTTAGAATTTATAGAAACAAAAAGAGATGTCCAACAAACATAATTTCAGTTGATTTGAGGGAACTTGCTCTTCTAAAAGCAGCTTTAGAAAACAGAGATTTTACTGAGACCTCAGCCTTTGACCTTAAGACTCTGTCCTCTTTAGTGTTGAGAGGTAAATTACTTTTGCTAACTTCATCTATCACACCACACAAATAACTCCATAAATGCTCCATAATTGTGCTGTGATTATATGGTTATTGCTGCACATTGTCAACAAAATGATCACCCTGAGGCCCCATAACTCCAGTGTCTGGCACATGGTAATTAGCTAAGAAAGGACTAGGATGTAAGGGGCTCTGGAGGAACTCTTTCAGCACACGCACAGGGAAATTAGCGTGTTGAATGGACACCTCCAAAGAGAGCAACTGTGGAGACTGGAACAGGAAAAAAAATATTTTGAAAAACACTTTGAAAAATGTGAGACACAGACTAAATGGAGAACTAAAGGAATAGCAAAGGAAGAGAAAGAAAGCTAAGTAATGTCATAGTCCGCTGCCTCACAGCAAAAGTTTCTGCACTAAGCCGGGCACTTGTCTTCAAAAACAAGGCCAAGGAGGACTTTGTCCCAATAAGAGCTGGCTCCCTTTCATTTTTTTTAACATTAATACTTGTTGCAGCTGCAGTCAGATCTGAAGTAGAGATCAAAAATTTTCAGAGAGCTCTGAGACAAATACTTTATGATATCTAGCACATATTTTTCCAGAGTATTTGGAAATATCTGTTCTGTCTAGCCACTGGACTAACTAACAGTTATCCTGTTAGTTAGTCCAGTGGCTCCATGTCCTCCAAGATCATGGAGTGTTCTGCCATTTGACCATATTTCCTTCCTGTGTCTCTAATGTAGACCAAGTACTGGAGTCCTCTATTATGACAGCTAAGAGAGCTTTTTAATGCAGCTAAGATTGCACGGTTGGGAAGGCAAACATGACATGTACCATATGACATGTACCTGGCTTTCAGCACAGTATGGTTTTGTTTGGCTCTTCCTGCAGAAAAGCTAACCTTGCAGATAGGGGAAAAATAGTCCATGGGCTTTGTTGTACTTTTGTTTGAAGATTTTGCTCCTCCTGTTGCATGTTAAGGCCACACTTTGAATCTTGGGTTCAATTCTGAGCCACTCAAAAGAGGACAGATGTTGAGATGCTGGAGTGTGTCCAAAGAGAGGTCACAGGTCTGGAGGACAAACCTGTTGAGAAACAACTGAGGCAGCTGGAGGGGCTCAGCCTGGAGAAAAAGAAGCTCAGGGTCCTCTCATTCTGTAGTGAGATGGGGGTTGGCAAATTCTCCCAAGCCATAAGCTACCAAAAAAGAGGAAAAAGACTCAAGTTGCACTAGCAGAGGTTTAGATTGGATAGCAGGAAAAATTTCTTCACTGAAAGGCTGACATTGGAACAAGCTGCCCTGGGAAGTGCTGGAATCACCATGCTTGGAAGTATTTGGAAGGCACTGCTGGATGAGGTACTTGAAGATATGGTTTAGTGGTGAACGTGCTAGTGGTTTGTCTCAAGGTTCATTTCCAGCCTCAGTGTTTTTGGAATTCTAATCTCACCCCTGTTAACCTCAGAGGAAGTTTCCAGGATTCCAAGTGTTTTAAGTGATTGGTGAGGGTACAGAAGTTGGAAGTAGAAAAACACTGGTGTTACTCCTTACTCCAGAAAACAGGATGGTATTTTGCAAAGATAAAACAGTTTCTACTCCTGGGACAGCCATATCTATCTTTAAAGAAGTTATATATCTGGAGGAATGCTGCCCAAATTGTTCTTTTCTCTTACTGAATATCATGCTCCCTGGCCTGCTGGCTCTGTTTTTCATACTTCAAGCTCATTATGTATAAATTTTAGACTCATAAGAGTTCTGAATGTTTCTTACCTGCCTTACTTACCTCTACTAGTACATTTTCCAGGTTTAATTATAAGTGATTTGGACAAGATCATGGGGAAAGATTTTTGCGTAACAAGGACCTGAACCCAGGTCTGCAGCAACCCAAACTTCTGCCCTAAGTGCTGACTCATCCTTCCTCCCACGCATTATCCCTTAGCCCTTGCTGCTTTTGGCACAGCTGGTTCCTGTCCTTATGCCAAGAGAAGAGGTCACACAGAGGAGAGACAAGGGTAGAAGACCCATGACACTCAAAAACACACTTGCAGCAGGTATTTACAGTTACTCCTTTCAGACAGGTTTTTGGTTGCTTTTCCTTCCCTCATTAGCACAAAGCAGCTGGAGTTGAGGCCTTGGCTTGACCCCAAAGTATGGTCCGTGTGAGATGATGGCCAGGAATGAACTGCTCAATTTCTCACTGCAGTGAGTGATTTCCTGGTTGTTGTACTTTTTGTTCACCTGTTATTCAAATGAGTTGAAGTTAAACTTTGAGTGGATTAACTACTCCCAGGCTATGCAAGTTTCATCACCAAATTCAGCAAATTTTCCTAAAAAACTTTTTGGGAAAATGGAAATATCAATCAAGATGATAACTTGCACAAGATAAAATACTTCAAGCTAAATTCATCCCTGTAATGTATCCAATGACTTCTTCATAGAGCTGCTGCAAAGATGAATTGGTCTGGAATGTATATGCTGAATATTTAATGCAAATGCAACATGTCATAAGTGCATGTCCTGCAGGTAAAATGTAATTATTCTAATTATGCTGCAATTACTGTATATCTACAGAGTAAATTACCTGATTATTTGCATTCTGTGCTATAAAATGTTGTAATTTAGTCTTCAAACCCATGCAAACCAGTTTCCTTTGCATAAGAACTCCTGATATTTTGGTTAGCAGGCAAGACACAATTCTGGGGTACTTATACATCTTTTACCCCTTATTCACATCTCCATATCTGCTTCCACTCACCTGAAGCTGGCTATGATTTATTTGATAGATACAGAAAGATATCTACAGCATTTGCTTCAGCAATAGGCAGCAATGGTGCTGTTGCTAAGGTACCTGTATGTCCAGGAGGGCTGTGACACACTATGGTGATTGATTATTGTGGGTCCAGGACCTCAGTGCTGGGAGATGCTAACTCCATTTTGTCATGCATATGGCTGAAAAAGGCACCGAAGAAAATGGAATAGCACCACAGCAGAAGGAATAGGATACCAGTGAGGGACGCCAAATCATGTGAGTCAAAATGAGAGGCCATCTGGGAGTAGTATAGAATCAGGAGGAGTGTAGCCTTTATAGAAGTCATCCTGAAGGTAATGAGTGCTCATATGAGTGGTACAAACCTTTCAGCACTTTCTGTTGTGTTAGGAAAGGGAGTAATAGTTTTTTACGGTGTGGGTGGTGAAACACTGGAACAAGTTGCCCAGAAAGGCAGTGGATGCCCCATACATTGTCCTAGATTAAAATGTAAGAAGTGCCCAAGGTATGTATTCTATCACCATCTTCATGAGCTGAAACCAGGTGGGGCAGTGTTTCCCTTATCTTCTGCTAATGGCTTATCAGTGCCTTGTCACATGACTCATAGATAACTCCCCCAGGAGCTATCTCTGTTTAATGGGCCATGAAGGACCCATCACATGACTCATAGAATGATATCAGCCCATTGTGAGGTGCTCTGCCCAGGGGGAGGAGCCAAGCATTCCCACATGGATATAATCCAGGGTTTGGGACAGCACTGGAGGCCTTTTCCCCACTGGATTCCCAGAGGACAAGAGCTACCAGACCTTCTCTACAGGATCACTGCTTCAACAAGACCATCTCATCTGGACTGCTACTACCACCCTAACTAACAGGGTGTCAGGTGGTATTCTGACTCTGTCAGTATTTTGTACTATTGAATTTATTTTATTTTACTTTATTTTACTTCTTTTCTTTTTTCTCTTATTAAATTGTACTTCTGACTTGGAGTCTCTCACTGGTTTTGCTCTCGAACCAACACATACATGCAACCAGTCAAGGTCAGGTTAGACAGGGCTTTGAGGAAACTGGTCTAGTGTAAGATGTCTCTGGTGATGACAGAGGGCTTGGAGTAGATGACTTTGAAAGGTCCCTTCCAACACAAATAGTTTTATGATTCTATGATCATAGAAAGGTTGATTAAAAGGGACCTCTGGAGATCATCTCTTCTAAACTTCTGCTTAAAATGAACACAAGGTGAGGTCAGACTTGGTTTGTTCTAAACAAGTGCTGAAAACATACAAAAATGAAAATTTCATAACCTTCCTAGTACCCTATCTGAACCTCACAAAGAGCATTTTTCCCCATCATCCTTCACTATATTTTCTATCATGGCTGAGAAATATTGGCTCTTTGATCTTCAAAACTATCCCTAACATAGTTGAGGGCAAAAATTAGAGAGCACAGAATTAGAATGTGTAAAAGTACACAGGAGGGTGGTGTTGGCAGAGAAAACAATTATAAGACCAGAAAATTTCCTGAATTTCCTGTTTGTAGGTAATGTCAATATACATACATATATGTATGTATAACCTGCATGTATCTACAAATGAAACTGTAATCTGTAAGACTTCACCCAGCATTGGGTGAAGAGGCTCCAAAGCCTGATTTCTGCTCTGTCACTTACTGATGGGTGGCCTTGATCAAGTCACTTCCCTGCATGACAGGAGTACTGAGGGAAACTTTCTAAATAATCTGCTTTGAGCCATAATGAGGAGAAATAAGGAGCCAAATAAGGAGAAGAGCTAGGTCATGCAGTACTTATTGTCATTACATACATGTGTTGTGTATCATACACACAAAATAATACATTCCTGTGGCAGCTATCAAATCTATCACCAGAGGTCAATAAATTCTTCTCTTCTGCCCTTCCTTTTTTTTTTTATTCTCAAACTGGAGTTAAATGATCACTTTTTATTGAGCAGGTATCATGGATTCCCTTCACTCACCTCTTTCTCTCTGTCTGGGAAACTCTCTGAGGCTTTGTTTTCTCCACTCCACAGCAAAGGCAATTCAATTAAGACATCAAGCCAGCCTGAAACTGAGGTCTCTAAGGTGCACTGGAGACAATCTTCTAAGATGGCCAGTCCTGCAGAAATGAATGTCTTTCTTATTAATTTGGGAACACAATGGTTCTTCCTGACCCTTTGGACCCTGCATTTTATTGATCAAAGTATGTAGGCATTTTTCCTTGGACAGATGCTTGAAGATAAAGGCTGTTTTTTAAGGCTGGGTTATTTTCATTGGGAAGATGATGCACACTGTAAATCAATAATCAAAATTTTAATTCACAAACCAAAGTACTATTGGTTTTTAAGATTTCACATTTAATATGTAATGTGATATATTCTTGTTTGTCCCATGGTCTATGATTAAATATTAATTTTTTTTTAGATATATTTTCAAATCTGGTCTCAGATACAGTATCGTTGATGAGTTTCTAGTGATTTCTGAAGTAATTCATGACCCACAAATAGAACTTTGACACCAAGTTATAGAGAGTTCTGGTGACATTAGTTCTAAATGAGGTTTTATATTTTCTTAAAAAACAAAATCCATTCAGTTTAAGTTATATTACTTATATATTATTTTATATTATAATAATACATATATATTTTATTCTATTCTAATCTGTTAATACCTTCTTTTTTATGCTATGTTTCCTTGGTGTCTACCTTTGTGTTATTATTTATTTTATATTTATTGGGTGAAGTTTCAGGTTAAGCAATGTAACCATTGGTATTAACAAGGTAAGAGAAGAAAAATTAGTTTATTCTTGGCCATATAGTAAATATATAGAAAACAATAGCAAGCAAAAGACTGCAAACTTACTATGTTTATATTTAGGAAGCTCTGGACTATTGGTGTTTTATAACACAATACTACATTTAGCAGTATAACAACTGTGATTGTGTCAAGGTTTCATTCTTCATATTCCACCAAAGGTGATTGATGTACAGGCCTTTCAGTTCTCACATGGTCAATACAAACCAACAATAATTCTTAGCAATTATTTTCTGAAGTTTTTGTCTGCACTCTGCATACTCCCTCCCCTCCTACTCTTCCTTTCTTGCTGTCTGCTGCATGATGTTTCTGAAGATTTTCATATTAGGCCTGCAATACTAATAAGGAGTTCTCCTTAAGCAATTGTTCTCCTAGGCCTTCTGTAAGATTTCTGGTAGGACCAAAAGCAAGGAGAATTTCTGACTTGACTAAATGTTTGTGAAATGAAAAGACATATCTTCGTGTAATAAGTATATCGTATGGAACTCCCTTGAGGTGAAAGAATAGCCAGTTAATAAATCTATTTGCTTCTAACAGTGGTACGAAATGTTTCATACGCGTGTTGTCATGTGTAAGTTGAGGTAAATGGTAATGGACCAACATAAATGTGTATGTGAGGTAACTTACACATATTTTTTCTTTTCAAATCATAGAAAAGATCCTAGAGGAAGGAAAGGTATTTTCTGTTAACAATCACATACCTTGAAATATTAGAAGGTAAACCCCTGAAGCTGAAGTTGAACAGTTCTTTGGAAGACCATCCCATTATTATGATCAGATGTTGTTCAAAAGTTTCAGAAAATGTGAAGTACATGAAACACATACATTTTGTAGTTAAGTAGACAACTCGAAACATTTTGGATGAATTACAGTGATCTGGAACCAAGTGCAAGTATTGTACAAAATCAGAATTAATCCCAACAAATATCTACCCACACTTAGTCTTACAATTTATTCCACTTGGTTTTGAACATGACACATGAAAAATGATACCTATCTCTTTAGCTTGCTATTTTACAGTTCTTTAATTTGAGAACTGATCAATTTTCCAACTCTCAGATGAAACTGTGATTTTCATAGATTTGAAAAAGGCTAAACAAAACCTTAAACTGGTGTTTAGTGCTTCCCCTTTTCCCCGTATTTTGGTTAATGCTTGTGTCTATAACGTAGTAATGGGAGGAGTTACCATTAATCTTCCCACACCCTTCTTTTCAAGTTGATTCACAATTTATGTTCATTTGCTTCTAATGAGATGATTAGAGTGGAATCAGATCAGATTTAATCTGCAGTTAAACTGCAAAGTTATTTTTCCCCCACAATGATGTTATAAAACCAACATCAAGCTTAAACTGCTATGTGTTGGTTTTCTCTCTTTTTTTTTTTTTTTAACCTCAATATTTCTCAAATGCAAAACAAGCCATCTATTTGAACATAGTAAATGCTGACATCAGGTTTGCAGATACTTCTGAACTACATAAGTTGAACTAGAACTCTGTTAATATTCTATTTAGAGATATGTTCAAATATAAGTTGAATTTCTTGGAGTCTCTCTTGAAATATTGTTTGCTGAAACTTCACAGAACCCCCAGATTTGGCAATGGAACACTTTTTTCAATGTTGGATATAAATTAATTTTTATAATCCTGACAAGATCAATAGAGGTCATGGTCCTTTTGTGCCCTGTAGCTGGCAAATTTTTGCTAGTATTAATTATGTTAATTTTAAATTTTATGTTAAATTTCAGATGTTTGTACCTCTCCATTTATTTAATTTGGTTTAGTCACATGCTTAGATCAAGTTCTGTCTTGTAAGAGCCCCACTACTGATCATTTCCTGCTTCTGTTTTCTCTGTCCTAACCAAAGGGCTCATGCCAGGCTTGCACAACTAAGTCACACCAGCTCTTCCTGTCTGCGAAACCTCGTTAGGAACAGAGCAGATACAGCTCCCTGATTTGACATCACTTTACCAATGATATCAAATGGTGAAGGTCTTTGTCTTCAGAACTGGACTTTCATCCATACCCTGTTAATGAAGTAGCCAAGAACTATTGCAATAGTAATAATACATCTGCACACAAGTTGTTGTTAACATCTGTGTGAGCTGCAGGAAATCATGAGTCTCCCACACTTTGTGGATACAGGTTATTATAGCTGAAAGTCCAGGAAGGGAGGGTGAATATCAATACCCAGAACCCTTTCAAAGCATGAGATGCCTTGTCCCATCATTCCAAAGTGAGTCTTGAACTCACAGCATGACACACTATTAGCTTTAAAAGCACAATGACTATATTGTTCAGGTGACTCATAAAACTTGGCCATCAAACCACAATCACTTGAGTCCATGTGAATCCTTCATAGTATAAAATGCCAGTCTTTGAGTCTTTGCCAGAACAACTGATTGCAAGGTCATAGCCTTAGAAATCAAGGTCTTTCCAAACCAGTGCCTAATCAAATAATCCAAAGTAACTATATTTAATTCTAATGCCTTTTTTGCAGCATTTCTATTCTATTATATTTAGAAGAATATAGATCTTGTATACTGCACAACCTGCTTATCTATAGCTTAGCCAGTGAAATATTATTAGTTTTCATATCTATAACTTTTATTGTTTTATCTTTGACAAACTCTGAAATAGTACACTAGTGACATTTTTAAAAATTAGCCTTCTGCTTTTAAAGACCACTCATCATTTTTATCTATCACTGTTCTGGAAATGTCACATTGATTTTATCCTCTTTGCAAAAAATGGTAACATCTGAAAAAAAAAAAATAACATGACACTTTGAAATCAGCTGCCACTGTTGGATAGAACAAAGATAAATAAAAGAACCATTTTCTTGAAGGACAGGGAAAAGAAAGAAAGAACATAAGAGTGAGACAGAAAAAAAATCTTTATCTCTTTCTGACAGTACTGACAATAACCAAAATCTCAGAAATCATAACTAGTTTTTCCTGTCCCAGCAGTGTATACAAATAGTAATCATGTTGCTGATCAATGAAAATGCTTCCAAACATGTCTTATGAATATTAGTTAAAAATCCATCTAAGTATCAACTAATATACTGAAAAAAAAAAAGGAAGAAAGATAAAAAATTCATTCTCCATTTCCCCTTCTCCCAGCCCCAGCAATGTGATCAAGTAACAACGACCTTAAACTGAAATTCTGGCCTTTCCAGATAATGCAGGGATTTTGCCAATGACCTCACCATCGTCATTAGTTAATACACAATGACAGGAGGGGGTATGTTGTACCCCTGGTGAGTACAGAGCTGGACCAAGCAGTTATCCAGAACCTCAGTTTATCCCAATCCAAGTCCCTTCCAACTGAAATTATTGCAAGATTAATTTTGTTGACATTGAATGGTGGATCAAGCTACTCATATCCACATCCAGGTGGGCAGAGGAATAGGGAAATTGGTGGGTGGGGCCTGAAAATGGATAGAGATAGAGTGGGGTGTTCCAACCTATACAGGTGATAATGATAGATGTGGCTAAAGGGTTTCAGAATTTAAGAACCAAAGGCAAGCTAGGAAAAAAATTCCTAAAAAAATGCTCTCTGAGGACACATGGAATGGTTTGATGATATTTATTTGTCTTCACAACCATTTATTTAGGATTATCTATGCTTTGGTTTTGGAGTTTTTTGTATTTGGTTTGGGGGTTTATTTTAATATTTTCTAAGAATATTATTATGTCAATGTAGAGCACAGTCCATGTAGCTTTTGGTTTTTTCTGTAAGGGCTTTTTAGAACCTTTAAAAAACCTTATCCATCATGATAAACACTGGCCTGTCATTTCCTCTAGAGCTAGACTTAGCATTGTCTTCTGTCTTGCCATGAGCAGAAGACTCAAACTGCAAAGAAATCATACAAATCCTGAATCTCTGCTTCACCTGGTCCAATGAAGAATTTTTTCAGTGGGTTCATGCCAAGATGATTGAGTTTGGAAATTGAATTAGAATGAATCTGCTGCCCGTATGCTACTGACATGTGCCTTCAAGTCCTATCTCCTTCCCCAAGATATGAAAAGACTTCCTCTTGTTCCCAACGGAACCCAGCCATGATCTTCTTCAAAGTCTTCTTGTCCCCTCACATTACAGCACAGCATTCACCATGAAAATTTGTCCCTTCAGCAAAACAATATAATTTCTCCATATCAGTTTGCTCACAAACAGTCTCTAATTTCCTTCAGCTTGTTGATCAGGTTTTATAAATCAAAGGTTTTATAAATCAAGGGTCCAAACATTTTTTGGAAGAAGAAGAAGATGACATAGTTAAACATGCAGCTAATATGATCAAATCTGCTTTCTTTTTTTTTGTAAATTTGGAAACAGTTTTCACTACAACATAAATATGATTTCAATTTAACATTTCATCCTTACTCAGCAAAGCATGTTAACACCCTCTAAATTTTCAGCAAGAGCTTAAATCCTATTCCAGTGGCACTTAATCAGGCACTAAATTTAAGTATGTGTTTAAATGCTTTGATGACTTGAAGCCTAAACAATGAGCAAAGTAATGACTTACTGAGATTTTGCTGTTCCAGGAAACAATGCTTATTGAAGAAAGGACACTATGATACACCTCAAGCCATTTCATAGCAAAAGAAAAGGCTTTGGATTGCTTGCGTGATTTTCTACAGTCTTTCACCTTCATTAAAACAAAATAGCATAAAAGAAAGGAAAAATATCCCTGAGAAATATTCAAAGCTATAAATAAAAAATGAGGCATACAGTATTTCAATCTATAATCACAGTTTATGAAGGTAGTGCAGGCTGTGGTAGAAATGTGTTCATCAGTCTTGTACATGAACAATAAGGCCATGTCATGAGCAATGAGCCTATAAAACAGGATCATAACAGGAAGAAATCTTTAATGTACATATTATTAAGATTAGGATATAACACTGTATGGCTCTTTCTTTTGTTTTTTTGGTTTGTTTATTTTTCCTTAAATTGAACACTGCATGTATAACAAAGAGTTGTTTTGTCTCCTTCCCCACTGATGGAATTAGTTTGTAAGTGTTTTTACATGGAAAGACTATTTGGGCAAGTATTTGGACGTAATGGAAATGGCTGTGCCTCCTATACATTTCAGTAGTGAAATAGTTAATTTTAAAATCCAAATATATTCTATATTCATGAGGAAACACCTATATAGGGCATGCTTGTATCTGCAGGACAGTAACACCTTGACTGATTTAATATCAATCCTTACATTATAGCTTGAGGATATTGAATAAACAAGCATATTATATTGTTCAAAATGAGAATTTCAGAATAAAGGATAAGAACACTTACAAAACAGAACATAAACATTCAGGTTCAGTGCATAAGCTAGTCAGCAACTGGAAAGCTTTAGAATGAATTCATGTTGTTTGACTGTTCCGTGAACCCTTTTCTTGCTTTCCTGAAATCAACAGTACTCAGCAGAGATCACTGTAAACCATTAGACATAGGTCTGTAAAATGAGGATAACAATATACTATTTCCCAAAATACCTGTTGTCTTCAGACTAGGAGTACCAAAATAATATAGAATGGTCCAATTCAGACAGCATATCAATTTTGCTATGCATGCCTAGATGTGTGTAATGCTCCCTGTTTTCCTGTGAGAAAATGGAGATTGTCTGTGCTATAACATATATCATTCTTTCACTCTCCCAAGAAGGATGAGCACAACCAAGAAGCACTACCACTTTTGAACTAGGCCCAGTCAGAGTTCAAATAAACATCTCAATAAATGGGCATAAAAAGTTTCACACTAACACTTAATTTAAAAACAGAAAATAAACAAGTAAACATGCTAACAAAAGAAATCCTGACATGGAGATTACTCAGGCTGAGACTGTCTCTTCCTTTAGTTTTATATTTCACTCACAAGAAGACAGGTCCTATATTTGAGGCTGACAGATGTTACTGTAATATTTAACATTAAAAATTAGGAGCATTTGAAACCATCAGGAATCATGTCTGTGTGCTTTTTCCCTTCATACATTGCTGATATTCATAGGGGAAGCAAATTAAGCTTAAGAACTATCAGGTTCCTTCTTGAATATCTCACGTAGGCTCGAACTTCATAGAGGAATTATCTTAATCATATCATCAAAGGAAAGGGCTTGAAATATGATCTCAGATGAAAACTCTGATGAAGAGAAGTATAGCATAAATTTCTCTGCACTCAAGCCTTAGAAATTACAACCATGACTCCATATCTCAAGCTCTGTAAGGAATAATAATTACTATTTGGCAATTTATGAAGGTGAGGGTTCCACTGGAGGGAACATGGTATTCAATTTGGGAGCTGAAATTACAGAACTAGTGAGATATTAAATAACAGCACAAAGCAGGACATGTAGGCAAGGAAAGTGATGGAACAAATCTGAAGAAAAGGTGAAGAACTCAGAATCAGCTATCAAGACAACCTCCTTGTTTTCCAGTTATTATCTTTAGATTCTTCAGTAGAAAAGTTTTTGCAGCATGCCAGTCTAACTTAGCAACCAGTGTCAGAAGCATTCGAGAAGATAGAACCTGGAAAATTACAGGTCTCTTTCTAGACTGACAAATGAATTTTCTGGGTATACTTAGAATCTTAAAATTGTAGTGTGTCTGAAGTTGGAAGGGACCCACCACAAATATTGGATCCAATTCCTGGTCCTGAACAGGAAATTTCTGCTGAATTTGTGTCAGGCTTTCTCTTGGCTGTATCTTACCAAAATATTTAGTGAAGTGTTTGAAGAGACTTATAATTTAACTATCTGAAGAGTTAAAATTAAATATATGATTGAGAGCATGCTTCCCTTTTACAAGCAGCTGGGGCAATTATTATAGAAAATTATTTTTCCTTGCTTAAAACACAGGACTTGATTCCTTCTTCATGGAAATTGTGAGGGATGTTCAGACAACTTGCATTCCCTTATATCTCCTAATATAGCTGTCATTTCCAAGAGAGGAAGAATATATACATGGCCTGTAACCTGCAGAACCTCTCTTCTGACAGACAAATTTTGTGCAAATTCATTACTTTAGTTTTAATTGTAAGGATAAGGTAACAGTACTTTTAGGATTTTTTAGGGAATCAAAGCCCCTGAGGACCCTTATCAAAGTGAATGTGGAATTAGTAGGAAAGTGGACCCCCTCAGGTCTCTTCCAACTTCAATTGTTCCATGATTCAGGCTGCCCAAGGAAGTGGCAGAATCATCATTCTTGGAGAAATTTAGCAGACAAGGAGATATGACTTAGCAGTGTTAGGTTAAGAATTGGTCTCCAATTGCTCTTAGAAAGTTAGTTTTTCCAGCCTAAATGATTCTGTGTTTCCATGATTCTGTGATCTGGTCTGCTCTAGATACCTATGTTAGGATATGAGGAATCACATACAGAAATTTGCATTCCCACTGGTTATAGAATCACAGAATCAAAGAATGGTTATGATTGGATGGGACTACTGGAGGTCTTCTACTCCAGCCTCCCTGTTGTGCCCTGCTCAAGCACTCAGATCTGCATTGAAGCTGTCATTCAATGACTCAACAGGAGTATAACAATTTATCTGGATATGCTAGACCACTGCTTATACTTTATACAAACATAAAAAATGTATAGGCATGCATGTTCCCCAGCTTGAAAAAGATTATTTGTTTCCTCTTTCATTATAGGTTGATTAAGTCAAGGGGTGTCTTTACTGTGGCCAGCAACTTGAGATTTCAGTGGTATAGATACATTGTGGAAGACTTGTGTTAATTAAGCTAATGATCAATTAAATAGGTGTGAGTAGTATGTTAAATGTGTGACATTGGATTTTCTAGGAATGCCTAAATCTTGGTAGCTAAACCAGAGGCTGGACTGACAGTGAATTTATCTTTGCATTAATGCATTTAGTTCACAAATTCCTGTGTATTTGTTTAGTCTCAAGGATATTCAATGCAATTCCCAGATGGATACATGAATTATTGCAAAAATGTTTAGGCAGTGTCATGCTTTATGAACCAGACCCCTGAGCTGTTCAGTATGGGTTAAACCAAGGACACACTGTTTTTCATGACAAAGATATTAAGCTATCTATATGAACCCCTGACCATCAAATTACTCACTGTTTGTCATACCATTTTTAATTTACATGGTACAAGGGGCTTAAATGTCAGCATCTCTGTTATAACTTAGACTCCAGTGTCTTTAATTAATGCTTCATGTTCATGTTATGGTTATTTAGAATTTGCTGAAAACCCAAGAGTCATAAATTTCTTTTACAGGTCTTTGTGGTATGAACTTTAACAAAACAGCTATAAAGAGGTAATAGGAATGAACAGTACATCACATAAAGCACAGAATAGAAGGAGGAAAGGTGGGAATAAACTCCAGACAGATTAAAAAATTTCATCTTTTTTTAGATTGGTAATTATGATAATTTTGTTATTTCTTCAGATACAGGGTCATGGAAGGTAAACAAGGAAACTGAATACAGTTTTTTTATAATTTTTGGGTGTTGTATTTTCTTTTTGTATCCACAATAGGATTAAATTAATATCTTTTACAAACATTTAACTAACTGAAGCTGAAAGGAGTCCATCTACTTGCATGCAATATTCCTGTTCAATTAACCTGATGTTCTTCTTGAGTGCCTGGACTCCCTTGGTTGGTCACAGAGCCATTAGTATGAATTTGGTCTTGCAGCTGATGGATGGGGAAATTCACTCTGTTGATTGTCATCCATGAATCCTGAGTCACACTGCAGAGCTGGAATAAACTTGGGAATCTGAAAATGGCAATGAAACAATAAGAATGAGAGTAGAGGACACTCTTAGCTTCCAAATGTGGCCACCTTAGTGACATAGGTAAAGACTACATCTTGTTTTCTTCTGGATCACTCTGGTAATCAGTAAAGTTTAAGTGGGAAAATGTAGTTAGGAATACACTTTTGTTCAATGTAAAGAAAGGTATAAATGGACTTAAGAATATGAAACAGCTGTTATGAACAGTGTATGTGGAATAAATTAGAAAACACTACAGTATGACTAAGAAATGTAATACAAAATGTGTAACAGTTAGGAATTGAGGCTGACATATTTACATATGAGTGAGGAAGAGGCCTTTTTGTCAAGTTTTCTTCTAACACAGAAACCAGATATAGATTTGTTTGCAAAATAGTGGAGAAGCTTATGTCTCCAATTAAATAGCAGAGTGGCTCTGAATAATCCTTTTTTCAGTAGTAAATCTTACATTGAATGTGTTTACACATGTGTGTTAATACAGAGATATAACAGAAATAAATTATGTATTTGTCAAAAGTATATATCAACTTTAAAAATCCCTAAGTTGCCTTAAAAATAAAGATGAAGAAATGTTATGCTACTGCAGGTCAACCCTTGGTAAACTTTGTGGGAAGAAGCTTAAATAAAAAAAACAGACTGAAAAAAGAAGGAAGTTATTCTGGCTATACAGGGCCATTATCAATGTTATTGTGACATCACATTTTCTTCAAGAACACCCAGAGAACACAAAGCCATTTGCAGAATGAGCAGCGCTGTCCTGCTCTTACCATCTCTGTTCATCTGCATAAAGAGTGAGAAACTATCTATAGCTTTATCCTACTTTGTATGCTTAACTGAAAATACACATATGTGTGAAAATTACGGTTGTGTAAACAGGGTCTTTTCTGCCTTTCATACTGGAAGTTAAACATTCTTGTCATAATGATGCAATCTAGCATAATAAAATGCAACAGTCAAGAAAACTCTCTGAACTTATGATTTGTTCTACAGAAAAGTGGCAAGTAGAAATCTGAATTCAAAAGAAGACTGACTTCTTGTTCCCCCTAGATCTGGGAAGGGAACTGACCATGGGTGTTGCAGATTTTACCTGGATCTCATACCGAGTTCTGACCTTGGTGAGCAAACTTACCGGCTATATCCAGATCCATAGCATTGCTATTTTCAAATCCATACATTGTTTTTGTATTCACTGGGACCACCACCACCAGTTGCACAACCCAAAGTGCTGTAGCTTTAAACAGAAGTGAGTTTCTTGTTGGGACTTGATGTCTCTAAGCTGAAGTGATTTCCTTCATTTCCAAGGCTTTTTGGGAAGTTTTTTTATTTGCTGGCTCAAATCCTGCTGTGGATTTTTTTGCCAGCCTTGCAAATATTTTGGTTAAGATTGAGTCAGTGACAAATGAGATCCTTCAGCTATCTCTTTTCTTGTTCTAGTCAACTACAAAAGCATCCAGCTTTCTTTCTGTTGTCTTCTCTGCCAACAGTTTCCACTAGTATCCCATTCCCTATACTCAGCTTGACAAAACTCCCAGTGTTCCTGTTAACCATGTTTCTTCATTGTAACAAACTTAAATATTATCCTCACTTCTTTGGATGAAGAGAGAGTTATGATGGAATACTCATTTATAAGACTGAGTGCTCAGTAGTGGGACCCACAGACTGATCAAAATTTGGGGAGTGGAGAAGAAAGGGGGAAATAAGAAAAAACTAAATTGAGAAAGTGTCTGGCGAGGAAAAAGATGCCATTTAGAATCAAAAGAAAACCCCACTCTCTCTCCCGAGTAACAGAAATTCCAATCTTGATATAAGCAGAAGGGGGGGGGGGGGGGGGGGGGGGGGGGGGGGGGGGG
>VZUI01072701.1:0-13230 GCA_013401135.1 Cettia cetti
CTGACAGCCTGGAGCTGGGACTGGACAATTCAACCCCAAAGTGCAAATGGACCCAAACTGATCCAAGGGTGAGACCTGGGCACCCTTTGTCCATTTTGGGACCATTTTGGGTCCCCCTTGGGTGTAGCCCTGGCCAGGCTCTTGTCCTGCCCAAGGTGTGCCCTAAAGGCCTTTTAATAAATATTTATTCTCTGGCTCTCTGCAGTCTCTGTTCCAGGTCAGCCTGCCCAAGGCATCAGTGGCACCAGGAGCAGGAGTTCCTCCATTTATCAGAAGGAAAGAAATGTGAGATGGGACCTCAGGGCAAGCTCCTGGAGCTGCAGGACCCTGGACAGCAAATAAATCTGGGCAAATGGCCCAGCTCAAAGACAGAGTGTCACCAGATGCCTTTCACATACAGACTTGCTTTGGCAAATTGCCCTTTCAATACCCTCCACCCCAAAACATTCCCAAGAGTCTTACTGCTGCAGCCTCACTGGGAGCTGGCTCCCTGATAAATCAAACTGTCAGATTTCAGCAGATTATTTTGTCTAAGCTAGATCTGCACAGCTGAGCTCAAAAGCAATGGCAGAGTTTTGGAGAAGGCCAAGAGCACATCTTTTATCACATGGCTTTAGCTTCCCATTTACTGATCTGTTGTTTTGTGGTTTAAGGTAATAAGAATAAGAATGATGTATATAACAAGCCTGAATCCCCAGTTTTTGGGCAGCCTGTTGACAGGTTTCAAGCCTCACTCTGAGCAGGTGCTACTTGTTCAGCAGCCTCTCAAAAATCTTCATTATCTAAATGGGTGTAGTTAAGAAAGCTACTTATATTTGCACAGCTGGGTGAGGTGGTTGCAAAGCCCACGTCCCACAAAGCCCACTTCCAGCATTAGATGTACAATTTCTGTTTCCTGTAAGATCAAAACATTTTCTCTACAGCAGATTCAGGATTGTAAAAACAAGCTTGCTCTCTGCTCTGTCCAAGCAGAGCCCTGGCATTCAGGGTTCACAGCATGGGATAATTTGCTGATGTAACAAAAGAAACATGGGCAAAAGATACTGCAAAGACCAGAGGAAAAGATATGGCCTGGGCATCATTCAATCAGAAAGAAAATTCAGAATGATCTAGAATATATGAATAACAAAGTGTTTGATCTGCAGTTCTTCTTCAAGAACACAAATCAAGCTGTGAGCAAGAGCAGAACTCTGCACCAGACATTCAGTGAAGAGTTTATGAGGAAGTTCCCTAAATGGCCAAAAGCATATTTTGCTGTAATTGTGTTCTGAGAGGAATCCAGCTTTTGAGTTCCTCCCACACACAGGCCCTGTTTCTAAGCAACATGCAGCTAAAACATCCACAGGAATAAAAGAGTTAAATATCCCCAGCCAGCCTCACCTGCTGTGCCCTGAGGAGCAGAATCCTCTTGTCAAAGAGAGGACTCAGACTCATTCCAGCAGAGCACAGGATCCTGCAGTTGGGAAGCTGCAGCTGAAGGCTGACTCAAGGAGATCACAGTATTCACAGGCTCTCCACTGCAAAAGGAAAGAGGCTCCAGAAACTGAGACTCCACTCTATTTCTATCACATGGCCTTCATTGATCAGTAATTAAGAAAAGAAAAATTAAGCAACCTGAGATCTTAAACTACTGATACTCATCATCAGTAAGCACTGCTAAACTCAGGCAACCTTGCCATATTTCCATTTTCAGAGACTTTTGACATCTTTTATTCCATGGAAAACTACAGCTATTCCAGTTTTTCTGGAGGGATGGATCAAACAAAATATTTAGGGAGGGGAAAACCTTCAAGATTGATTTTAAAATCTCCTAGAAACTTCATCTTAAGGGCTTCTCAGACACAGTGATGCCCCTGAAGTCAGTAATGAAACCATAACCATACAACTCAATAAATCCATAATAAGCTCACTACCTAAAGAGTGTGGGTGGTTCTATCCCTCTTCCTTCCTTACTGAAAGGGAATGTCAGAACAAACAAACAAAAGAAAAACAAACAAAAAACCCCCACAAAACAAACAAGAAAAACCCCTACAAAAAATAGGAAAGAATTATCAAAGTTATGGAAGAGCTCCCCCACAAAAAGAAACTAAAGAGGTCAGACCCAGGTCAGGAAAATGGTACAGCCATGATTATTTCAGTTTCTAGACTATTATCTAATATAAAGAAAAAATATGCTGACATACACTGGGCAGTGAGGTGCAGCTACTGACAGAGAAGTCCCCTGAAACTTTCAAAATACACTGAAGTCTGGTTATATTTGGTAAGAGAAAATGAGACAAGCCTTGGGTCAAATCTATATCTGAGATTAGCAGATTTATAACTATCTTATTTCTATAATAACACAGATTTAAGAAGTAAATACCTTTGTGTTGGTGAGAACTATACAACAATAAACTAAATAAAACAAAGCTGTATTATGCTACATTTAATATATTGTTTAACGTATTCAGATCCTTTTCCTGGCAGAAAAGCAGAGTGTCCATCAAAGTACTGGAGCAGCTGGCAACTGTATACACCAATATCTAATTTCTTTAAGGAAAAAAAAGTTTCATCTAACAAACGTCTGTCTTTCTATGTTTCCTTCCAAACTATTCAAAAGATTTTTAACAGAATAATTCGAAGTAGCAATGCAAGGAAACAACAGCGATGAACAAAACAGATGTTATGAGTCAGAGCCTCGGTTTGAACAAATCAACACTTTGGAGAAAGCCAAGAAATAATTTGTACCATTTCACAGTCTCCATGGCAAAGAAGGTTCTCCATGAAGCTCCTGGAGGACAGAGATGGCAGAGAGCTGGGCCAAGGGGCATCCAGGCAAGCACCAGCACCAGAGATCAGCAGTCCCTGGGCAGTGGTCACAAGGTTAACCAGGTCTTTTAAAGGTTAATTAGCCTAATAAACCACTGCCACAAAGATTGCTTCTGTTTTCACACCAAGCCCTAATTAAATTGTCTCACACGCCTTGCCAGCACAGACCTCTTAACCACTGGTGTGACACACAAACCTGCTTGCTACACCTCAAAACTCTTTATTACTTCTGTTACTAGTTCTATAGCTACACTCTAAAACTTTAAAACTTTCTACAACCTAGTTTAATATGTCTCTGCTTGTACTATAAACTCATAGTCCTCCTTCTGGTCTCTACATCTGGAGGCTTTTCTCAAGGTCTCAGGTCAAACCCTGTATCCATTTCCATGTTTGGGCCAGCATGCACAAGGTTTTGAGGATTTTCTGGATTTCCCACATTTTTGACCCTTATGAGACATTTTTCAGTATAAAATTAACTTCTTTTGAAGCTTTGAGTGCTTTCAGGCTTCCTGTGGATCCCTCCTGCTTTGCCAGCAACCAAAGGAACACAAAATCAAAGGAACCAAGCAAATTTGTTTGTTCTTGGCCCTGGAAGATCTTCCTGTGGTTCTCTCTGTTCAGTTTTTTGTGATAACCTTCATGATTCATCAGTGAGTAATACCCACACTGGTAAGCTCCCACTGTGCCCTGCTGCAGCATTGTTTCTGGAAATAAAATCCAAGAAACTCAGCGCTGTGATGTGAGACACAACGCCATTGGTTCGACTCAAGGTGTTCCAGATCACCAACGTCATAAAAACTTCTGTGCTGTTCAAACAGAGAAACTGTAGGAAAAGTACTCAGCACATAGTTTCCATCAACCACCCCATTTTTGTTTGACTGTGTATTTATTTTAACTGTCAAATTATGATACTTGTCAAAACATATCGCCTCCTTTCTATCACCATATGCCAAGATAAATCTTCACATTCTCACTTGAATGTCATGACTGCTTCAGCATTTTGCACTGAATATTTCTCAAGTGTAGAACAATCTTTGAAGTTATACATTCCTTTACTGAGAACAAGAAAATAAGTATCTCTCATTATCATTAATTTCCTCATCAGCTGTTCAGTGATATTGTGACTATGGCAGGAAATGGTCCCTTTGCTTATAATTAAATGCCATAAATTTGTCTGTACCTGTCATTAATACAAAAGACAAGATTTAAAGAGAGTAAAGGGGCAAAGTGCCACCTAATTAAACGGGCAGTTTAAGTCCTACTTTCAAAATTGAGCAAAACATGGGAGTCTCATTTCTTCCAATGAGCATTTTAAAAATGTGACTTAAGTGAGAATTGTTTGTCTTTTTTTCATTGGCTGTATCTGCAAAGTGGGCGTCCAACCACACTCTTCAACACCAAAAGCCAATCTGTCCCATTAGTAGGCTTGCCACAGCTCTTGGAGGACTACCAACAAGAATTTCATAGGGAAAAGAACCCAAATAAATACAGTTTATCACCAAAATAGTTGGTGTGGAAAAACCATCGAAACGCCAAAATATATTTTAAAAACACCCAAACTTCTTCAAGTTTGGAAACAGACAGGAGCTGTGTGAAAAGATCCAGCTTGCTGGAAGGTTTGGGGGATTTTTTTGGTTAGCCAAACCCAAAGTAATTGGAAAAAAGATAAAACTTGGTCAGCAGATTGCTGATGGACTGTTAGCTTGGCCTGTGCTCTGCAGCCTGCAGCTGAGGTGTTGTTTATTCCAGGTTTGGAATTCCCAAACACAAACTGCCTGAGTGGGAAAGGAGGAGACCAGGAGCACTCAGCCTGGCACCATGCCTCCATGAGAGGGCAATAAACCTGCTCAGTGCTTCAGAAATTAAAAATACAACACTGATAAAGTCCTCATATCTCTTTTTTGGTGCTTTATTCTTCACCAAAATAGAAATCACCCATATGCAGCATGCTCTTAGGGTTATTTATGTATAGTTATATAGATATGATTATGATAAAATAGTGATTTTTTTTAAAATCAATACCATGTTTATCACCTTTCACTTGACTCCTCATTGTGAAGGCAAACACTACTTTAGAATAAAATACAGTAACAATGGAATTCCCACTCCTCATTGTGAAGGCAAACACTACTTTAGAATAAAATACAGTAACAATGGAATTCCCACTCCTCATTGTGAAGGCAAATACTACTTTAGAATAAAATACAGTAACAATGGAATTCCCTCTGCCTTCAGCTTTTTTGGCTCTCAAATGACGCCGAAAGCCTTGAAAAGTCCCAGGCTTGGATGCAATCCTACATTCCCAGCCCTGTTCAGAGACCATGCCTGCTGTTTCTCATTCATAACACCTTTGTATAGGACATTTTGCTTTTAAGACAACTCTCAAAATTGTAAACCAGGCATGACCACAGCCCATAAAAATTCTCAAGGTAAGGAAGCTAATAGATTGAGGTGTCAAAAAACCCCACCTAATTACTTTAAAAGATAGCTGGAGCAAAGCAAAAGTCAATAGATAAAGTTGATCTGAGCCAGTAAAAGGGCTCAGCAAAAAAGACACAAAATAAACCCTCAGAAGCTAAATCATTTTTATACCAAATCCATAGCCACAAAGAATGTTTTTAACCAGCAGGACTACAACTTCTTTGTGACAGCTGGAAGCTGAATAATAAGTTCATGCAATATTTTATCATATCTGCTTCACACTTGTTTCAAGTTTAGTTCCATTCTATATTCACAATAAAACCTCTCAATTCATTACCTGCAATCTTAATTAGTTAATACTTCTTAAAGCTATGATTATGTATTTTATCTACATCTGGGCTGGGTTTTGAAGTCAGTATAAAAGAGGAATTTGGAAAAAAAAGTATAGTTTTTAAATTAGGATTTATTTCACTTTTTCTCCTTAATTTATAATTTTGTATGTCATATTATTAATACAAGAAGAAAACATCAATTTCCAACAGCTCATGTGTATATTCACCCAGTAACTCCAGATTTAAAAAAAAGAAGACAAGTTCAGCACAACACCATAAAAAGACATAGAAACTTTGCAAAATATTCTAATTTGGTCTTAAAATACTATCTAGCTATTTAAAATTCTAAAAATTGTCATCTCATATGTCTGAATCACATGAAAAACTAAATAAGCACAAGACTGATCCTCCCTTTACAGACTGTGGCTACACACCCTCCCACTAGTTGCTGATCAAATGCTTAATTTCACATATCTGAGGAATTTAAGCCAAAATCACCCACTCCAACTCTTAAGTGTCACTTTCTGGACATGGACCAGCAGCTTAAAGGATCTTCAGTGTCCCTACACAGCAAATCCTTCACCCTGCAAGACAAACTTGGAGCTGAAACTTGAAATCCTGTCTCATCACAGAGAACCTTTGAGTTTTCCACAGCCCTTGAGCCGTCCACTTATTCTGTAAACGGAGAATTAATGACCCCTTTCACCCAGAAATATTAGATATTTGGAAATGTTCAATCACAGCTCAGGGCATTTCAGAAATTTGCTCTGGCAATTCTCTCAGAGCCTTATTAATAATTAATTAACTGCCATTAAAGCCTCTCCATCCAAGAGCACAATCACCCACCACTAAAGGGTAATTTTCACCTGAAATAGGTGAGGTACCAGTGATTATCTCACCTTCACTTTCAAAATCCATTACAAAACGAGACAAAGGACTAGAAAACATGCAATAATTTGGAGGATGAGGCTGCAGTGGCAAAAGCCTGGATGAGACGGTTGCTTCTTTTTCTCCTCATGAAGCTACTACACTGAAACTCTAAACAGTGCCATGGAATTCCAGAACTGCTTCTTTAAAACCTCCCTGAGCTGTTCCAAGAGTTTCTAGCTGCTTTTACCATCCACGTGTAGGGAATAATTTAAGGTAATACAGAAGCAGAAAGTTTTGGGGAGGAATAAAAGGCAAAAGCCACCATGCCATGATCCAGATCTGTTTTCAGCGCTCTGCCTAGCATAATTAAAAAGAAAGTTGTGCTTTATCATGGTATTTTAAAAGACCTGTTAATAAACTTATTACAATAATGCATGGGTGATTTGCTGAATGGACGTGGCAGCTCATTTATTTCAACAGACCATGCACCCAGAGTAAGTTCCCACTTAGGAATAGTTGAGAACCTTGTTGAGCAGGGAATAACATTCAAAAACAAGAATAAACCCACTCTACTCTTCTAGAAATTTCTTCTAGAAATCATTTGAATGGTTCCGAGTGAATTAATTTAACAATATTTGAAGACTGATCACTTTTTATATACAACTGTATAAGGGATTGCATCAAAGAGAATGCCTTACAATTACTGTGATAGTCAGAAATAAACAAGTATGAAAAAAATTATTTCCCTCCAGAGTGGATAACACTTCCAGTTTAACAGTCATGAGCAAAGTAATTTGTGAAGTTTATTAAGATTATGGTTTTACAGACTTTAATTTATTGAGACAAAGCCTCATTTATGCAGAAACATTAGGAAATACTACTGACTCATTTGATATCAAATATTCTTCCTGGAATAAAATTTTCACATAATTACTTCAAATAAATGAGGTGTTTACAGTCAATGAACTGATTCCCTTTAATCTGTTTCTGAAATAATACATACTTATGGAAAAATAGCATAAGTTTCTTCAAACTAATAATTAACTTCATAGTGAAACAGATGAAGTGCCTTCCTAACGAAATCCTATTACTTGACTAAATGTATCCCTACATAATGTAAACAATTCCTGTTCTGACTAGATCTCAAATTGCTAACTCATTTCTCAGATTCCTGTACAGAGAACAGGTATTATCAGATCAAATTGCCAAACTGTTGAGAAGCTGGGCTTTTTAAATACATTTTCAGCATCTTGGACCAAACCTACTGTGAATAACAGGAGTGTTCAAATCCAAATCTAAATGAAATACACACCTCTGAATCCAGTGAATGCTGCTGCAAGCTGCAACACCTTTGTATCTGCTCCCCATTATTTAAATTGGGGAAATCTTATACAAACCTTGCAGTGTAGATGCATGAACAAAGCTCTCTCCACAGTCTACTCATCCCTGCCAAGAGTTCTATTTGTCAGTGGCAGATGAAGCTGCAGCCCCCCTGTGATTATCTGACTCCAGGGTTCCTGACTCAGGCTGGATAATCTCATCGTGTCTGTGCACTGAATAATTCACAGCATCAAAATAGAATTCCCTGAATAATGGGAACACAGGAGTATCAAAAAGGTTGCTAGTGGACCACTGCCCCAAAGCTTTAAAAAATAAGGTGCTTTACCCTCGCTGTGGCATTTTAAATATATTATTCAAAGTAATCTTCGGCATTCAGTCACTTCCAGTAAAATGAAGAAAAAGAAAAAGGAATCCTTTCTATTCCTGTGTTTCAGTTTGTGCCCACTGCCTCTTGCCCTGTCACTGGACACCACTGGAAAGGGTCAGCTCCATTTCCTACACATCCTGCCCTCAGGCATTTTCATATGTCCATGAAATCCTGCTGAGTGGTTTCTGCTCCAGGACGAGCAGCCCCAGCTCTCTCAGCCTTCCTGCTCATGTGAGGTGCTGCCATCCCTCCATCACCTTGGCAGTCCTTGGCTGATATCCCAAAAACTCTTCCTCCCAGCTGGGAATAGATTGAGCCCCTTTTCCTTGAGCTGAAATTTGGCAGCTGTGACCTCCCTTAAGAGGCAGCCCCGTGTAGAACAGGCCCTTATGGTATAGAATAAAATGCAGTATAGAATGGTCCCTTATGGCTGAGGGAAACTCCTGCCATCTGAAGATTTCTACAGGCAAAAGGGCTGAAAAATCCCAGAGAGTTCAACTGGTAGGACTCTGCTGAATTCCCATAACCATTCCCATGCCCACCTGTCTCTGATAGCAGATGTGTTCAAAATACACTTTATTCACCCTGGAGGACTTGGTGCATTTTTATGTTAATCCAGTAATGCTAACCTGATTTACATAAAGTCTTCCCAAGGGTTTGGTTGTTTGGAGTTTCAGTTGCTGTACCTAGTTTTTTTTTTCTTTAAGACTCAAATAAATGCATTTTATTAGGGATGAGAACATGGGAAAGAAAAAAGGAAAACAGAAGTGTCTCAATTTCTCTGGGAGTACAGTAAATTCTATGCTTAGAAGATTAATGCAAATTATTGCAATTAAAATACTATCTGGCTTCTGTTCTACTACTACTGACTCACACTGCAACTTTTTAACAGAATATTTACTTACTCTTCCCAAGATAACAAATACTGTAAATGCATGTTAACCTCTTTGGAAGTCAGTATTCCAGAATTCAATCTAGCTTTCTTTTCCTCAACAGGACAAATCTCTTCTTGTGGCAAAAGCCAGCTAGAAGAACATTCTGTAAGAGTTGATTAGAGAAACATTGTAACTTATTTCAAAGAGATAAAACTACCTTTTTTTCTTAATAGGTAATGACATAAACTAGTAAAATCTTCAGATCATTAGAATGACTTTGTATTTTTCCTCTTATTTCTCACTAGGAAATCCATATGAGTTCCTTCCCACTCCCAGATATTATTGAATACAATAAACTGAACCAATACAATACTTCATTAAGAAGAAAAACAAGTCCCAGTATCATATATTCAAAATTTGTATCTATAGACCCCATCTTCAGCAAGCTCAGAACATATAATGACTTTTAAAATCTGTTTTAAAATGTAGAAAACAATAACATTTCAAAATTTTATGCAATTTTAGTACAGTACTGGGAAATTTGAAGTACAGGTAGCATAGCACATCATTAATTGCAATATTTGAAAGAGGAATTTTTTATCTATAAATGTAACCTTGATCTCTTTCTTTTGTGTAAGACTTGATTTTCCTGAGTAGATGATGAGTTATTACTCATGTCCTTTCTTACTGAGCCCAAATAATGATCATGTAAAGATAATGAGGGATTGTTAATGCATTTTGGTTGGTATATTGGTTAATTAAAAAAAAAAAAAAAAAATCTCAGCCAGGATGAACAAAGCTGTGCTGGTCCAGCAGGTGGTAAAGATCAAAAATGAAATAAATCAAAGAGGATGTGCAATAGTTGCAGGCACTATTACAGCAACTGGCTTCTGATGTGATAGCTGAGGGTTTAACTATCAGTTTCATTAGAAGTTACTATTCCTTGGTGTAGGCTGCTTTGAAGAGAAAACTCCCTTGATGTACAGCCTTGGAAATAGGAGTTCTCAGCTAAAAGAAAACACCTCCTCCCCTATGACAATCCTATGCTTTTGGTTATGTTTCTTCCTTTAAAAGATGTAGTTCCAAAAAAAAGAAACTGCCATGGTTTATCATTAGCATGCTTGCTTCTAACAAGTTGGCAAAAAATTCTTCATTTCTTCCCCTGCTCACCATCATGAACAGGAGGCTCCTCACAGGCCACTGTTTCTGATAGGGAGGATCCTTTATTACACACAAAAAGCAGATTTTTGGGGTTTTTTTTTCCCCCACCAATCTTTCTGAGCCTTTGTATTCCTTGCATTCCTTTTACATGAGCTGCACTCTGAAAATTCACTGCCAATTAAAGCACTGCCATGGACAGGGTAGCACTGTACCTCTTGGAGCAAGCAATTATATTTGGTGATTCCCACATTCTGTTCCTCAGGAGGAAACGTGCAGCTTCTCATTTCCTACCACACAGGTTTAAGGAACTGGATCCTGGAGTCCAGTCCCTCCTGCAGGCACCTGGGAGGCAGCACAAATTAAAGATTCTGCTCTGAATCATCCCCTGGAGAAGCTGCTCTGCATGCAGCAATGGGACAGTGTGCTCTGATGAAGCAGGTGATGCAGGAATCATTTGCTCACAAAGGGATGGGAAAAACTGCCAGTGTGTGAAATGTGGAAGAGGAGGAGTTCACAGTGCCCACCACGGTCCTGATATTGGGGACACACCACACAATCCCCCATGGCACATCAGGAGCACTCCAGGGGCCAGAGAAGGCATCCCAGAGCATGTCAAGGCATCCCAGAGTGTGTCAAGGCATCCCAGAGCATGCTAAAAGCATCCCAGAGCATGCTAAAAGCATCCCAGAACATGCCAAGGCAGCCCAGAACATGCTAAAGCATCCCAGAACATGCCAAGGCATCCCAGAGCATGCCAAGGCAACCCAGACATGTCAAGGCACCCCAGAGCATGCCAAGGCATCCCAGAACATGCTAAAAGCATCCCAGAGCATGCCAAGGCATCCCAGAACATGCCAAGGCATCCCTGAACATGCTAAAGGCATCCCAGAGCATGCCAAGGCAGCCCAGAGCATGCCAAGGCAGCCCAGAGCATGCCAAGGCAGCCCAGAGCATGCCAAGGCAGCCCAGAGCATGCTAAAAGCATCCCAGAGCATGCCAAGGCATCCCAGAGCATGCTAAAAACATCCCAGAGCATGCTAAAAACATCCCAGAGCATGCCAAGGTATTCCACAGCACAGATCAGCCTCTCTCCTGGCTCAGCACAGACGTGTTCACCCCTGGTGCAGGAAGGAAAAGAATTCCTGCTGCTGTGGTCCCTAAGGACAGCAGGAGGGGCAGAGGCAGCAGAGCTCTCTGCCAGGAGCCAGCTCAAGTGCATGGCTGGGATTTGGCTGCTCAAAGGCAGGAAACAACTTATTCCTCACCCAATATGAAATGTGAAAGCAGAGAAGTCCTCGGGTTGCTTTGTTCTTGCTGGGATAATAGAATTACCCAGGAAACTCAGAGCACTTTCTAAAATTACATTTCGGTCCTGTGTAATCTTAAGATTAATTAACTTCTGTGTTCCTTCATTCTTCCTCTGTGTATAATACTGGTTTATTGACATGTAAATTTGGGGGAGTGGGGAGAGAAATCCTCAGAAGTTCAATATCTTTTGCAGCAGAGCAGGAGAAGTAAAGGAGAGGTCATAGAATAATTCAAAGCAAGGGAGTCACAAACTAATATATTTTCCATACACGTTCCCAGACCTCTGCTTTAATGACTGCTGCACAAGAAAAGCAAACCCAAATGAATGTCAACCAGATATTGCCTTTTCCTTCACCTCATCTTCATAAACACAGGGAGATCATTTCTAATGCAACTTGCCCTTTCTCAATTGAAAAATTAATCTGCAAGCAAAATTAAGACATCTTTCCCCGTATCCCTCCCACCCAGAAAATGTTAGTAATTTTGGTTCAAACACTAATGGCTTGGTTTAAGCTCAATTTTTTTTCCTTTTCCAATATATACATTTACAGTTCTCCATCAGTGCCACTACTTAGATGTTTGATGTGTTGCTGTAGTTAATTTCAATGTATAGAACTTTCTAAACTGTTCATTCTTCAATGCTAAAGTTTCCATTGCTCAGCAGAGATTTATTTTACTTTAAAGTTATCAGAGTATTTCTATCTTATTGTTTTTCACCAGCCAATTTCTATCACCTGCGAGGAGGAAACCAAGAAACAATGAATGTACACTAAAAATACCACCAACACCAGTGGAAACTATAAATCCTGCTTTTGTTTGATTTCTCTGGTCACCTTTTTTTGTGACTACATGGAAATAAGTGCCATACCCATACATTGAGGTTTTATTTGAGCACAAAATTCATATGGCTAAGATGGGTAAATACTTGGGATGTTTAAACAACTTTTATCTGATCAAGCTAGTGGCCTTTTTGTTTCCTGTTTCCTATATTAGTTTTATTAACTGAGGATATTTCCACCAGCAACTACAGAGGTTTTGCTAAAAATACTAAAAACAAAACCCAACAATAAACAAAAAAACCCAAACTAACCCAAAAAAATTACCAAAAAAAAAAAAAAGCCATAAAAATGGTTACCATGTGGTGGAGAATAAGCAGAATGGATTTAAATACCTTTAAGCATTTCTGCACTTCACATTTTGAACAGGAATATAAAACAAACATATTCCATCCTGGTCCACATATACACACCAAGGTGCTACCAATCTGCAGCCAGTGAAGTGCTGTGACCTCAGCTGGCAAATGTCACTGCCTCTGCAAACCTCATTATCCAGAATTTCACATTAAAGAGTGCCCAGGCACAACTCATGGTCCCTGTTCAGGCTAAGGCAGCCCCATGCCCTGCAAGCCCATTGAAAGGAGAGGCCTGGGTGTCCTTGCTGAGTTAAAAATATCAGAGTACACTATCTAAACACAAAACCTGCAGGAGATGGGTTGTTTGACTGCAAACAAAGTCACAATGAAATACTTTCTGCTGGGCATACCAAACTCTTCCATTAAAAAAAAAATAATAATAATAATACCAAAGTTGTGCTTTTACACAAAATTGTATTAGACAATTGTCTGTTGGCAAAGATGCTCACAGACCTTTGGCACCTTTGTCCACTCCAGTCCTTACAGTGTCTTTCAGCCACAACCTCCTTGATTTAAATGAAAAAAAAAAAAAAAAAAAAAAGTCCTGCTGACCTT
>VZUI01072705.1:0-27004 GCA_013401135.1 Cettia cetti
CAAGGCTGCACCCAGGGTGGACCAGGAGCCAACAGAAAAAATGGCTACCTGGTCACGAGATGTTACATTTTTATAAGTTTTGATCCATTTGCATATTGGAGTTTAATTGTCCAATTGCAGCTTCAGGTTGCGTGGTCCTGTCTCTTTTGTTCCTCCCTCTGTTGTTGATGCTTTTGGGTCCGACGGTTGTCCTCGATCTTCAGCAAGAAAAAGGATTTGTTTTGTCTACCTACCCTGTGGAGAAAGCTCACTAGCACTTAATATGAGGCTCAAAACTACATCCTTATGCAGCTTCAGGTGGTCCTGTCTTTTTTGATCCTCCCTCTGTTGTTGATGCTTTTGGTTGTCCTTGGTTGTCCTTTGATGCTGATGGTTGTCCTTGGTCCTCAGCAAGAAAAGGATTTGTTTTGTCTACCTACCCTGTGAAGAGAGCTCACCAGCACTTAATATGAGGCTCAAAACTACATCCCTATGCAGCACAGAATCTAAAATATGAAAGCTTAAGGCATCATTGAGAGGTGTCTTTGTTCCTGCAGGAGCTCAAACACCTGATCCTGGAGGCAGCTGATGGCTTCCTGTTCATCGTGTCCTGCGAGACGGGGCGCGTGGTCTACGTGTCGGACTCGGTGACGCCGGTGCTGAACCAGCCTCAGTCCGAGTGGTTCGGCAGCACCTTGTACGAGCAGGTGCACCCCGACGACGTGGGCAAGCTCCGCGAGCAGCTCTCCACCTCCGAGAACGCCCTCACAGGTAGGGCAGCCCGGGCAGGGACGTGAGGGGCTGGCAGGTGGGAGAACCTGCGGAGGACTTGGATTAAACCCTTCCCTTTGTAGAGGGAACCAAGCCCTGGTGCCTTTCTACCAAGGATGCTGCAGCTCCCCCCGAGAATGCATCTAAAGGTACCACCAGTGACACTCGTGTCCTGCCAGTTCCCAGTGCTTTACCTGGTGCCACACCTGTCTTGGTGGAAGGACTCCCAGTGCAGCAGCATCTCCTTTTTCCTTGATGTTTTTTAGGTCGTATCCTGGATTTGAAGACGGGGACTGTGAAGAAGGAAGGGCAGCAGTCCATGAGGATGTGCATGGGCTCCCGGAGATCTTTCATCTGCCGAATGAGGTAGGAAAGAATTCCCTGAGGAAATCTCTGAGCCTAAAGCCGAACTTGCTCCCTAACCCTGGCCCTTCCATGCTTTTATTTCAGCTTTTTTGGGGCTCATTTTGATGTAGACATGATAGAACATGGCTGAGCTTTCCCTACAGTCAAGTTCTTGAGATGTTTGTTTGCCCTTTTGCTGTAGAAAACCCAGTTTAAAGTAACAATTAGTTTTAGCCCCAAGTGTCACTCCCTTGAGTTCTGCAGAATGAGGGGTTTGTGTGCTAGAAATTCCTCTTATTCTAGACATCCAAATTATTTTCATGTTGATCAAAAAAGATCAAATCCTTTCTAACCCTGGTGCAGGTGTGGCAACAGCTCCGTGGATCCAGTCGCTGTCAATCGTCTCAGCTTCATGAGGAATCGCTGCAGGTAAATGAGACATAAATAACATATGTACATACAACATATAAATAACACAGCTAAACACCTTGCCTCACCTTCCCCCACTGCAGCACAACCTCTTTCTCTCTCCCAAGGAATGGTTTAGGTGCAGCCAAGGATGGAGAACCTCACTACGTCGTCGTGCACTGCACGGGCTACATCAAGGCCTGGCCCCCAGCAGGTGAGGATTCACCTTGTGTTCAGGTGGGCTGGGTTTAAGAGCACATGGTCTAAAGTTGCCATTCCAGGAGCTGAATGTGATAGGAAGTGCTTTGCAAACGTCTCTGTGGCTTTTATTTTAAGATTGACCTAATTTTTGCAGGTGAAGCAGCAGAGATCTCTTGTCAGTAGAGGATGAAAATAGTATTGAACTGTCTGATGTGCAGCTTCTGCTGAAATTCAGAGATTTTCATTCCTTCTGGTGAAAAAGGGGGTGGGGAGCACCTTCATTTACAAAATCCTTTCATGGGGAAGGATATTGAGTTACAAACCAGGGCAGAGAGATGTCTTGAAATCCATTCCTCTGAAATGAACCATTTTTCTCTACTAACCTTGCTGGAATTTTTGGCCCTCCCCTCCCAGGTGTTTCCCTACCTGACGACGACCCCGACGCTGGCCAGGGCAGCAAATTCTGCCTCGTGGCCATTGGCAGGCTCCAGGTGAGCACCCCATTCCCCTTTTCCAACCCTGCCTTGTCCTGGGAGTCCCCAAATTTCCACCGTTCTGCCTAAAAACATTCCCCAATCACCACAAATCCCAGTGCAGGGCTGGCAGCTCAGGGACAGCGAGGGTTGGTGACTTTTCCTGTCTTCCTGGCAGGTGACAAGCTCCCCCAACTGCACAGACATGAACAATGTCTGCCAGCCCACAGAATTCATCTCCCGACACAACACTGAAGGAATTTTCACCTTCATCGACCACCGGTGCGTGGCCACCGTGGGTTACCAGCCCCAAGTAAGGACCTTTAGAAGCTTTTTTTTTATTAAAAATGCTCTTTAAAGTTACTTTTCCTTCTACAGTGTGGCTCTGCTTGTCCAACAGAGCTGATAAACCGTGCCCAGGGCTTAACCCAGACATGTGTTTCTTCTCCACTGGTTGCTTTTCCATGTGTTTTTCCAAATCCTTTGATCATGGGAAGGCTGGGTGTCTCTGGATTATGTCAAATGTCAATTAAAGCAATTTTTGCCTCAAATTGAGTTAAAGATCAAACATGAATCAACAGCTGTTGTGCTTTTCTTTTTAAAAACAGCACACCAGCTCTTGTGCTTGGGTTGTGTAACAGGGATTTGAGGGGGGGAAGGAGCAGGAACTACCTGTCCAAGGAGGATTAATTATGGAATCTGCCTGCCAGATGAACTGACTCAATCTCTCGCAATTCCTTGAAAAACAGGAACTTTTGGGGAAAGACATTGTGGATTTCTGCCATCCAGAAGACCAACAGCTTTTACGGGACAGTTTTCAACAGGTAAAAGCATTGTAGCTGCCCTCTGCATGCAGGATGAAATTCAGATTGGAGTTCATTCCAAGACTGGAATGTCTTGGTGCTTGCAAAGCAACAAAATTGACTGGAAAACCAAGAAGAAAAACAAAGCTTACATATTCCTCCTGTGCAAACAGTTTCAGATTTAGTGATATCATTAAATGCAGAATAAAACAGAAGCATCTGATGATTTAACTCCTGAATCCAGCTCTGGCTGCTGGTCCAGTTGGCTTTTAGGGCCAGGGATGTGGCTCCCAAGTGCTTGCTTGACTTGGCTGAAACCCTGGTTCATCTCTAGGGCCCAGCCCAGTGCTGCAGAACCCGCAGTGGAGGTGATTTTCTTGCCCTGTTGTCGTTACTGTTATTTCTGAGGGCCTTGGACTGGTGGCAGGGCAGGTAAGGCTGCCCCTGTGCTTTCATGACTCCAAAAAACCAGCTGCTCATAATCCATTGCTCCAAACCGTTGGAATGGGAAGCGACAGCATGTGTTTCATCTCTTGGAGGCTTTTTCATACATCTCACCAGTGCAAAGAGATCAGAGAAGTGAAGCCAAAAAGGGGATTTTAGCTTCCCCTCCTGTATCCTTTAGGAACCAAGCTATCCCAAGGGAATAATGGTGCCATTTAGTTTGGGAAGACTGAGATGTGGTGGTCCAGGTGTGAGGCAAAGGGCCATTGCAGGGGTCTGGGGTGGGGGAACTCGTGCTCAGCTTGCTCTTGCCCACCTTTGATCAGGTGCTACTGATGTAATTCCATTTTTTTTGTTTTGTTTTGTTTTAGGTGGTGAAGTTAAAAGGCCAGGTCCTGTCAGTCATGTTCCGCTTCCGATCCAAAAACCGGGAATGGCTGTGGATGAGAACCAGCTCATTCACCTTCCAGAACCCCTACTCAGATGAGATCGAGTACATCATCTGCACCAACACCAACATCAAGTGAGTACCTGCAGAAGGCTCTCAGTCCAGAAAAACCCAGACCTGAGGAGCCTCAGCCTCTCCTCCTCACCAGCTTCCCATCAATTTGCACAACTCTGGAGAAATTTTAAGTCACTCCAGCTCTCATTCTCTGCTGGGCTGTGCCAGGCACTGGAGGACTACGAAGTGCAGGAATTGTAATGCCTTTGGCTGTCTTGTGTGGTTTAACAAGCTGCCAAAATTCAGCTCCAGCAGTGCCTGAAATTAGTAAAATCTGCCTTAGAATGCTCTTGGGTTCCTGTGACAGCCCAGAGGGTCCCATCTTTGGGAATGGTCAGAGCTGCTCTCTCTTTCCATGAGGGAGCTCCACACCCCTTGCAAGGACCAAGAAATTGTGCCTGTGTGTGATTAGAGCTGCAGGCAAGGGCAGCTCCAGCAGGCAAAGAGGAGGCTGAAATTCCTGGGAAATTCAGATTTTTTTTTTTTTTTTTTTTTGCCATGAGGTAAAGTAGCGTTGCTTACCTGCAGGGCTGAAATCTGCTGCAGGCCTGATTTCCTGAGCTCTCTCTTTGAACTTCTTCATTCCAGACACAGCCATTCCCACATCCAGAATCCTGAAATCCCTGTAGAAATTCAGGGCAGAGCAGCAGTGTCTGTGGTTGTTTGAGGTGTGAGGAGGAGGAAGGCAACAACCCCCACAATCTGGAGCATCCACCTTTCAAGGAACCCAAGTGGAAAAAAAAACATTCACTCGGGGTTTTGCATCTTGTCCCAGACAGCCAGGCCCTGCTACACACAGGACCCAGCTTTGGGACTTTTTAAATCTCTTTTTTTTTTCTGTGTTTGCTTTGAAGGAACTCGAGCCAGGAGTCCCGGCCTGCCCTGGCAAACTCCATGCCAAGGCCTCAGCTGGGGCAGAGCGTCAGCCTTCCCCTGGACATGGGCACAGCCCCACTGCCCTCAAGGTCAGGAGGAGCTCAGCTCCTTTTTCTCATTTCTGCCTTCCCCTCACACACCTTTCATTCCCAAATTCTCCTCTCTGCAGCCAGGAACTGACAAATCCCTGGTGTAACCACCCAGAGCTGTTCCCTTGGGAATTATCTTTAGTGTTCCCCTGTTACACTTTCTATTCTAGGCAGCAGCAGCCACCCCAGGCAGAGCTGGAAGTGGGCCCAGGAAGGGAGAGCTTGGCTGGGTATGAGCACTCACAGGTGAGTCCAGAGGGATTTGGGCACTCCCTCTTTGTTGTCCTGCACTGTTTAAGTCACTTTTTTGCTGGGGCCTTAAAGGTGGTGGCACCAGGTTGAGGTGGGGTTTGAGGGGAAGGTGTTTCTGCCTTGGGTGTTGCTCAATTCCAGTATTTATCATATGGAATCCTAGAATCATGGAATAATTTGGGTTGGAAGGAACCTTAAAGCCTATCCACTTCCACCTCCTGCAGAGACACCTTCTACCAGACCAGCTTGCTCCAAGCCCTGTCCAGCCCAGCCTTGGAGACTTCCAGGGATGTTACTGGGCATCCTGAACCCTGCTATCCCCAAAAAAACCCCATATCAGAATTCTGGGAGCAGCCAGGCCCTCAGCTGCTGGCCTTGGAGACTTCCAGGGATGTTACTGAGCATCCTGAGCCCTGCTATCCACACAAAACCCACATCAGAATCCAGGGATGTTACTGGGCATCCTGAACGGCCCTGCTATCCCAAAAAAAACCCCATATCAATCCTGAGAGCAGCCAGGCCCTCAGCTGCTGGCCTTGGAGACTTCCAGGGATGTGACTGAGCATCCTGAGCCCTGCTATCCCAAAAAAACCCCATATCAGAATCCAGGGATGTGACTGAGCATCCTGAGCCCTGCTATCCCAAAAAAACCCACATCAGAATCCAGGGATGTTACTGTGCATCCTGAACGGCCCTGCTATCCCAAAAAAAAACCCCCAAATCAGAATCCTGAGAGCAGCTGCTGGTCTTGAAGACTTCCAGGGATGTGACTGTGCATCCTGAACGGCCCTGCTATCCCAAAAAACCCACATCAGAATCTTGGGAGCAGCCAGGCCCTCAGCTGCTGGCCTTGGAGATTTCCAGGGATGTGACTGAGCATCCTGAGCCCTGCTATCCCAAAAAAAAACCCAAATCAGAATCCTGGGAGCAGCCAGGCCCTCAGCTGCTCCCTGTGCTCACCTGCTCAGTGCTGAGGTGTGAGCAGCTGCTCCGTGTCCCACCCCAGGTGCCCGTCCAGCCCGTGAGCGCTGCTGGCCCCGAGCACAGCAAGCCCCTGGAGAAGGCTGAGAGCTTGTTCAGCCAGGAGAGGGACCCACGCTTTGGGGAGATCTTCCCTGGCATCAGCACAGGTGCGTCAGCAGCACAGGTGTGCTCCTCCTTGCCTGCTCTGGGTACGTCCTTCCTGCTTTTTGTCTTTGCTGGGTGTTTCTCCCTGCTCCCAAGTCTGCTCTGACCTCAGAGAACCTCCGTGGGAGTTTAGTAGAAAATGGAGAGGAAATCAAATTAAACAGGATGTAACAAAATCATCTGGAGTCTGTGTCTGGAGAAGGAACAAAGGAGTTTTCCTTCACACAGACACGTCTCTTCCAACTGGTTCTGATGTGTCCCAGCCTAAAAATGACTTGTGCTCTCTCTGCAGACCAGAGCAAAGCCATCCCTGCCAGCACCATGCCAGCCAACCCACCCCTCTTCACCCAGGGAAACACCTTCACTGCCTCACGGCCTGCTGAGAACTTCAGGTGAGGCTTCACCTGCCCTGCCCAGCTCCTGCCCCCATTCCCTTTCCTCTGCTGTGCCTTGGACATGCCCAGAATCTGGGCAGCTCCTCTCAGTTGTTTCCCAGGATAGAATCATGGACTCATTTAGGTTGGAAAGGTCTCTCTAAGAGCAAATCTGACTGTTAACCTGGGTTTACCACTAACCCCTGTCCCCAGGTGCCACATTCACACATTCTTGGGATGCTCCAGGGGTGACCACTCCACCCTTCCCAGAGTTACCCCAATTGCTGGGCTCAATAAGCAGAAAGATTTGGTGCCTCTTCCTCCTGTAAGTGCTGTTCCATGGCCTCAGCCTCCTCTTCTGTTGCAGGAGCAGCAGCATGGTCCCTCCAGTGAACATCATCCAGCAGCAGCCCTCACCTGCCGGCCGGATCTTATCCCAGATTTCCCGGCACTCCACCCCAGCTCAGGTCAGCGGGACCACCTGGGCTCCAGGGACACGGCCGGTGTTCACACCCCAGGTAGCATAGCCTGAACCCCTCAGGTGTAGGCCCCAGGTTCCCTGCTGCCTTCCAGACCCTGCTCTCCACGGGGAAACCATCCTGCTTGTTAATAAGCCAGTTTAAAATGAAGTTTGCACTGGTGTGTCTTGCTCTGGGTATACAGCGCCTCTCTCCAGCTCTGCGTGTCCATGTGCTTCCTCCTGACTAATCCTGCCTGAACTGAGGCTTGGGGTGAATCCATGCCTCCTCTTCCTCTCCTTTTCCCTCTCTTACAGCAGGTGGCATCCCAGACAGTGAAGACCAGGCCACCTTCCTTTGGCATGGGGACATTCCAGGGCACGCCGTCCTCCTTCGGTTCCATGGCAGCACCGGGATCCACGGCTTCTCCCACCACGGTGCCCTACCCAACCCTGGCCAACCGTGGCACAGGCTTCAGTGAGTAGGGCTTGGGAGGCAAAAAAAACCCTGGGAGGAAAGCTGGGAGCATCCAGCTGTGCTGGGATGTGCTCTCCATCATTTTTTTGTGGATTTTGGGAGTGTTAAAATGCGGGGAGCAGAGTTGAATCTGTGCTTCGACTGACACCGATCACCTTCGGTCATCTTCCAGCCACAGAGTTGGACTTGTGGATCCCTCCCAGCTCAGGATAATCTGGGCTCATCCCAACAAATGAATTTTGACCTATTTTAAGGTTGACTGGGAGGAAACAAACCCCTTTGTTCCATCCCACGGCGAACACCTGGATTCCTGTGGCAGAAATGACCCTGTCCTGTCATCAGCAGCTGCACTGCCCTTCCCAATCCCACGAGAACATTGAAAAAAAACCACATTCACTCAATGATTCACTCAATTCCTGTGTTCTGTGTCCAGCAGCCACGGAGGCAGCTCAGAGCCCGGCCCCGTTCCAGCCCCGTGCCACTGACGCCGTGGGGATGTGGCCACAGTGGCAGGGACAGCACCACGGCCCAGCTTCCACGGAGCAGCACGTGCAGCAGCCCCAGCCCAGCCAGCCTGAGGTCTTCCCAGTAAGATGAGGCTTTTTAACCTCCCAATCTTTTGGGATCCACTGGTCTTGAAGCATCCAGAGCTCGTCCTGCTGGTTTAAATCAACTGGGGGTGTCCCAAACTCCTGGATAACATGATGGAGCTGGAAGTGGGGAGGGTGGGACTGGCCTTGTGTCTTGGTCTGTTGCAGGGTCTGTGTGAAATTCCAGTTGGATTAACCCTTCTAATTCTAATTAATTTTTTTAAAAAGCTGCAGTCCAATTAAATTAAGATAATTCCTGAGAATTCATGATCATCTCGCCCCAGCTTTCCCAGCAGTTGGTGATTACAGCTTCAATTTGCTGCTGTCCTTAAATTTGCCTTGGACACAGACCCTTGGGAAAGGGACCAGTTTGTTCCATGGTGTCTATTCCAGCAAACCCATGGCTAAATTCCCAACATCATCATGGAACCATGGAATTGTTGAGGTTGGAAAAGCCTCTGAGATGGAGTCCAATTTAATTTCCCCTTAATTTCCAATCTAAACCTCCCTGGCACAGCTTGAGGCTGATATTCCACTTTGGATCCTAACTCTCTGCTTGTATCCTCACAGGACATGCTGACCATGTTGGGGGACCAAGGGCCCAACTACAACAACGAAGAATTCCCAGAGTTGAACATATTCCCTTCTTTTTCTGAATAAAACAAGCCTTAGTGGAAACAACACAAAGCTCTCTACAGTATCCACATGTAAAGGAAAACAAGCTGAGTCTTTTTTCTCAAGGAACTGTCTAAACCCTTCCCACCTTCTGGAAGAGGAGCTCCAAGGAGGGATGGCCGTGGAGGAGGAGGTGGTTTGGACACCTTCTCCATTGTGGGATTGTTCTGGAAGTTTCAGGACTTGAGTGCCACGAGGCTGAAGGCCCCGTGTTCCCAGAGCCACTCCCAAGTGGATTTTTTTGGGAGGGATTCCTGTCTGGATCACAGACAGCCCTCCCAAACTTTTTTTTTTTTTTAAAGTTTGACTGTTTTTATTTCATTTCTCTGCCGTGACTTTTTTTCTATAAAACACAAACTGTTGGAATTTTTAAATACTGGAAGAAACTCTTCCAAAGTGTTATCCCTGTAAAACACAATCCTGGAGGATGCTTGAGTAAGAATCCGTGTCCTGAGCCAGTGTTTTCCTCCTTTTTGGAGGGATTTTGGCTGTTTTTGGAGGGTTGTTACTGCATCTCCAGTCCAGGGTGCTCGATGTGGAGATTCCTGTGTTTGTTTGGAATCTTCTCTTTCCTGTGAACTGTGCAATGAAAATCAGTGTGACCCAGTGACCCCCACCCTTACCCTGGGATAATTAACAAGCCATAAAATTATTACCCACGTAGCTTTCTTCTGGATGAATCCATTTTCCAGCTGATGGTTTCTGTGCTGCCACAAATTGATGAATTCAACAGGAATTTTGGGATAAAACCTGCTCCATGCTGTCCATGGAATTTTATCACGTGTGGATGAGTTCCTTGTCCTCGTTTTGGAGCTGGATGTAGGAAAATCCCTGGATTTGATCAGGGAATTGCTGAAGAACTTTGTATTTTCACTACATTTGCTCACTCTCCATCTCCTTAAAGAAGAATTCCTGCCATGGGATGATCCTGTTGCCAAATCACAAACTGTAAGAGGAGAGCTGGAAAAGTAGGGAACAGAATGAGGTTTTTTTTATATATATATATCTATATATATAAAATTTTTAATTTTTAAACATTGAGTTGGAAATCTTCTGGCTTTTTCCATGGAAAAAAAAAAAACAAAAAACCAACTTGTGGCCAACCCTGCTCTCCTCAGGGGCTGGAAGAACCTTTTGAGTCCCTCGTGCTTCAATTCCAACAGGAAAATAAATTGCAGAGTTGGACTTGGAAGGAAACTTGGCACAACAGCAGCTGGGGAAGAATCCCAAGTTTTCCTGGAAGCCTGGTTTTGTTTTGAGTGGAATCTGGGTGTTCCCCCCCCCCTTCCCTCTGCATGTTTGGGGGGGCTTCTGAAACCCCCCAGGCTGGTTGAGGGCAAGAATGGGGAGGCCCCCTCCCTTTCCAAGAGCTGATTCCAGAGCTGTCATTCCTGAGTAATATCCACGTAGGAAGCTTTGAAACCTTTGTGTCACCAAGCCAGAGAGATTCTTCTTGTAAATGGAGCAGGAAGCTTTATTTTTCCCTTTGGAAAACTAAGACTTGAAGGTTTTGGGTTAGTTGGTTTTTGGTTTTGGGTGTTTTTTGGGGGTTTCTTTTTGTCTGGGTTTTTTTTTTTTTAATTCCAAATTTCTCTATGGATAAGTGGGAACATCCCACTTGGAGACATCCTGTGATCCACCTTGCCCTGTTATCCAGGGAGTCCATTCCCAAAAATAACCTCCTCCCCAGCATCCCATCACATCCTGGGCCCTTCAGCTCTTAGAGGAGGAGGAAAATTCCTGTTTCCCTGAGCCCTTGCAGGTCCCATGGCTGTAACCCTCCCAAATTTTCCAGATTCTGGGAGAAGGCAACCAGCTGGAGCAGCCAAATCTGTTTGGGAAGGGGGACAGGGGACAAGGGACAGGGGACAGGCTGGGCCCTTCTCCCCCTCTTTGGGAACCCCAGTGTTCATCCTGAGGGGGGGAAATTTTATCCTGAACCCCCCTCGGGTGTGTCCCAGCCCCAGGACCCTCAGCCCAGCAGATTCTGTGCAGCAGCAGAGATTTTCCAAGAGATCTTCCCTTTTTCCAATCTTTGTCTCATTTCTGCATCTTTCTGCTCTTGGAGGAACGTCCCCAAATCCCCGTCCCAAACTCCTGCTCCCTCCCTGTTTTATCCCCCAGATCCTCTTGCCTTTTTTCCAATCTTCTCTCATTTCTGCATCTTTCTGTCCCACTCTTGGAGGAACGTCTCCAAATCCCCATCCCAAATTCCTGCTCCCTCCCTGTTTTGTCCCCCAGATCCTCTTTCTAACCCTTTTTAACCCTTTTTCCAATCTTTGTCTCATTTCTGCATCTTTCTGCTCTTGGAGGAACGTCCCCAAATCCCCCTCCCAAACTCCTGCTCCCTCCCTGTTTTGTCCCCCAGATCCTCTTTCCCTTTTTCCAATCTTTCTCTCATTTCTGCATCTTTCTGTCCCACTCTTGGAGCAATGTCCCCAAATCCCCATCCCCAAACTCCTGCTCCCCCCAGTTTGGCCCCCAAGCCCCCATCCCACTGTTTCCCCCCTTCCATCAGCCTCCTCCTCCTGTTTTACCCCCCCAAACCCCTCGTACTGCCCCATGTCCCCCCCTTTTGTCCCCTCGGTTCCCTGTCACTCTGCCACGTCAGGGCCTCGTGCTGCAGCGATGATTCTGCCCCAGAGCCCCAGGGTGACTCAGCCCCCACAGAGGTCACATGGAGGGGGTGACCCCTCACTTGGGGACCCCCGTGGGGAAGGGGTGACAGGGACACATCCCCACCTTGGTGCTGCTCTCTGAGCCCCTCTGCCCTCCTTGTCCCTGGGATGATCCATCCTTGTTCCCCCTTGCTGGAGGAGGAGGATGATGATGATGATGCCGTCTGGGACAGGGCACTGGTGTCACCGGGATGTTCCGCCTTGTCCCCGGCGGGAGCCGCGTGATGAGGTGACAATCGCTGCAGAAAGCACCGGCCGGCCTCGCTTCCCCCCGCTCAGGGACCCCCAAACTGGGGACAGGGAGGCAGCCCCGGCTTGGGGACACTGGGGACAGAGGTCCTGTCCTCTGTTCCTGCTGTCACATGATGTCCCCGAGTGTCCTGCCGCTCCTGAAGGAAGGGGGGGCTCAGCCCCATCCGATTCGGCCACGGGGAGGGCTTGGGGACAAGCTGGGCGTTCCCCAGGGATGTCCCCAAGGTGGGATGTCAGGACCTGAGGGCGCCCCTGGGGCGGGGAGCTTTGGGACAGGAGGGTGTCCCCAGGGCAGGATGCCGGGTGGGGGGACATCCCAGGGACAGGAGAACATCCCGGGGGACAGGAGAACAACCCAGGGGTGGGAGGACATCACAGGGACAGGAGAAACGTCCCAGGGACAGGAGAAATGTCCCAGGGACAGGAGAAATGTCCCAGGGACAGGAGAATGTCCCAGGGGACAGGAGAACATCCCGGGGGACAGGAGAACATCCCAGGGACAGGAGAACATCCCAGGGGTGGGAGGACATCACAGGGACAGGAGAAACTTTCCAGGGGACAGGAGAATGTCCCAGGGGACAGGAGAACATCCCAGGGGACAGGAGAACATCCCAGGGACAGGAGAATGTCCCAGGGGACAGGAGAACATCCCAGGGACAGGAGAACATCCCAGGGGACAGGAGGGTGTCCCGGGGGACAGGAGAACATCCCAGGGACAGGAGGGTGTCCTAGGGACAGGCGAACGTCCCGGGCAGGACCCGCCACCAGCCCCGCGCCGGGGCTGACTCAGCTCGTCCCGCAGCATCACGTGAAAGTCGGGGGCAGCTCCCGCGTCCCCCCTCCTTGTCCCCTCCTTCCCTCCAGCCCATCCAAACCCGATGCCTGCCAAAATTTTCCGGCTGCCTCCAAACTTCCTCAATCCGGCAGCATAAAAAGCGCAGCGGCCGCGGCTCCCGCAGGCCCCGTCCCGGCGCTGCCACCGACTGCTCCGTGTTGGGTAAGGCGGGGAGGGGTCCCCCGGGAGACCCCGAGGGGCGGTGGGTGGCTTTTCCCCCGGGGGAATGGGTCCCGGTGGGAATGGGAGGGAATCCGGCGCCGTTTAGGACCTTTGGAGGCACAAAAAGGGAAAATTGAGGCGATTTTACGTCGGGGGCTCCTACTCGGGGAAGTGTCCCAGCTCCTGCGCCGCCACGGGGGGGTTTGGGGGCCGCTGGGTGAAGCCAGGGAGGGGCAGGAGGGCTGGGATGTCCCCCCAGACCTGCACCCTCTGCATCCCAAAACTCCCCCCCGGCTTCGGGCTGCGGTAACGGGAACCAGCTGTCCCGGCTCATGTGATAGCGGCGCCTGGCCAGCGCTGCCCGCGGGGCTGTGCTGGCCCCAGATCGGGGCAGGAAGGGATCCCAGACCCCAGCCAGGCTTGGCAGGGTGTCCCAGCCCCAAATTAGGTTGTGCAGGGGGTCCTGGCCCCAAGGCAGGCTAGGCAGGGGGTCCCGGTCCTGCGGGAGGGTGGGCACAGCGTCCTGCCCTACCCGGGCACCCTGGCTCAGTCTCTGCCCTGTCCCCAGTGCTGAGCTGGTCCCCAGGATGTGGTGGCCCGTGCTGCTGGCCCTGCTGGTCCCTGCCGTGCTGGCCCAGTGGCACCCGGAGCAGGAACTGGATGCTCAGTGGGAGCTGTGGAAAAAAACCCACCGCAAGCAGTACAACGGCCAGGTATGGGGGGGGTCTGGTGCTTGGGACCCCCAGTGACACCCCCAGGGACACAAGGATGTCCTGAGGGCTGTCCCAGCACCATCTCACCCCACGGTGCAGGCAGACGAGGTGACACGCAGGCTGATCTGGGAGAAGAACCTCAAATACATCAACACCCACAACCTGGAGCACGCCCTGGGCCTCCACACCTTCGAGCTGGCCATGAACCACCTGGGTGACATGGTGGGTGTCCCTGGGAGGGGTGAGAGAGTGAGGCTGAGCACCTGTGGGTGTTCCAACCCAGCTGCTCACCCACTGGGGCTCCTTCCCCAGACCAGCGAGGAGGTGGTGAGGACAATGATGGGGCTGAAGGTGCCCCGTGGTCACCAACGCCACAATGAGACACTTTTTGTCCCCGACTGGACCGAGAGGGCTCCAGCTGCCATGGACTGGCGCAAGAAAGGTTACGTCACCCCCGTCAAGAACCAGGTAAGATGGGTGTACCTGCAGCAGGGCGTCACCTCAGTGTCACCCTGGTGTCACCCAATGTGTCCCCACAGGGCCAGTGTGGCTCGTGCTGGGCTTTCAGCTCGGTGGGTGCCCTGGAGGGGCAGCTGAAGAGGAAAACAGGGAAACTGCTGTCCCTCAGCCCTCAAAACCTGGTGGACTGCGTGGCCAACAACGACGGCTGCGGCGGCGGGTACATGACCAACGCCTTCGAGTACGTCCGGCAGAACCGCGGCATCGACTCCGAGGATTCCTATCCCTACATCGGCCAGGTGTGAAGGGGAACAGCCCCAAATCCCCCTCCATCCCTCCCAGCCCCATCTCACCTCCACCTTCCTGGCCCCCCACGCAGGACGAGAGCTGCATGTACAGCCCCACGGGGAAGGCGGCCAAGTGCCGCGGCTACCGCGAGATTCCCGAAGGGAATGAGAAGGCTCTGAAGAGGGCGGTGGCCCGGATCGGTCCCATCTCCGTGGGCATCGACGCCAGCCTGCCCTCCTTCCAGTTCTACAGCCGTGGTGAGGGGCTTGGGGGGGGATTTGAGGGGGTTGTGGGGCTGCTGGGGGAGCTGAGGCACGCCCGTGACACCGGCTGTGTCCCCAAGGCGTGTACTACGACGAGAGCTGCAACGCCGAGAACATCAACCACGCCGTGCTGGTGGTGGGCTACGGGGCACAGAAGGGCACCAAGCACTGGATCATCAAGAACAGGTACAGTGGCATGGCCATGATTTGGGAATTTTGGGTGGCTGGAGCTCTTCTAGAAGCTCAGGCTTTGCTTTTCCACTCTCCAGCTGGGGCGAGGAATGGGGCAACAAGGGCTACGTCCTCCTAGCCCGCAATATGAACAACGCCTGTGGTGTGGCCAACCTGGCCAGCTTCCCCAAGATGTGACCAGCCCGCCCAGCCCTTCCCTGCTTGGCCTCTTCCCTCCCAGTCTCAAAGCTGACCGTGCTCCCAGTGGGAATTCTTTGTCTCTGTGAGGAATTTCCCCTGGGAAGGGGTGAGACCCCCCCTCTTCCCCCTGCAGGGAATGGGGGATGAGCCCCCCTGGGAAGGGGAGGGACCCCCCTTTTCCACCTGCAGGGAATGGGGGATGAGCCCCCCTCAATTCTGTTTTCCACACTTTGCCATGCTGGTTTCTGCCTTCCCATGGCCTGTGCTCGGCCAGATCCGTGAAGGCCAATCCATCCTTCAGGAAACAGGTCCCACACCAGCCTCTGCCTCAGGAATACTGGGGTGGAGGTGGAATATTCCCAATGGAGAACTTAAATCCCTCTCCCTCCACCCTGTATCCCAGTGGAGGCTGCTGAGAATGATATGACTTTATTTTTTAACTAAAATTGGGAATAAGGCTTGGACTGGTTTGCTTTGTGCTGGGAAAGGACCACGGGGATGGGAAAAATTCTTCCTTTTCCAAAAAGGGTGCAAGGAGCCCCATGTGAGCAGAACAGGGAGAGAAGAAGCTGCTGGGGAATTTTGGGATGGATGGATGGATGGAGTATCTGGGGAGCGCCCTGGAAGTATCCTGGGACTCCCCCAGCCCCATCAGAGTCCCCCAAACATCCCCCAGGGACCAGCATCTCTTCCCAGGGTCTGTCAGCTGTGCCTAGGGGGCTCTAGGGATTTGGGGACCTCCTGGATTGTGGCCATGGTGGGGACACAAGTGACACGGTGCCACAAGAATCCAGGGAAGAGGTGCACAGAGACCCCTGGGGGGCACGAGGCCGTGTGTGACCTGTGTGGGTGACTGTGGTGACCACAGCACACCCCAAAACCAAACACAGGTATCACAGCAGGCCTGGCACACCCCAACAATGCAAACACCCCACGATCCACCCACACCCCGGCACACCCCGGAATGGGGGGCCCCTGGAAACAATGGAGACAGTGAGGCATAAGGAAGTCCCCCCCCAAAAAAAACACAACAGGGACACTCAGAGGTGACACCGCAGCATCTTTATTGTTCCCTCATGCTCTGGGGGGGGGTTCACTCCTCGTGGCCGAGGGGCGGGGGGGCCACGGCGGCCCCCAGGGTCACCTGGCTCAGGTAGGCGTTGTCGAAGCAGCGGCGCCGCTCGGGCTCCTCCCACTCGCAGCAGCCCAGGGGGTCCCGCCAGGCGTCCTGGGGGCTGGCACAGAGCGTGGCGATACCCTGGGACAGCTGTGGGCAATGGGGGACACGGGGGGAGGGGGGTCAGGGGCGGTTCTGGGGGTCCCCCGGAGCCCCCTGACACCCCCTCGATCACTCACCTGCTCCTGGGCGCAGGTGCCGCGTTCCTGGGGGGGCAGGGGGCAGCACGCGGCCGTCATGGCCCCCAGCAGCTCCGGCACCGGCCGCCTGCAGACACGGACACGCGGGGGGGTGAACACGGGGGTCACCCCCAAAGGGGTTTAATGCGGGGGGAGCGAACTGCTGCAGCCCCCCTGAAAGGAGCTCCTCAGCAACGAGGGGTCCCAGATGGCCGGGATGGGGCTGAGGAAGCTGGAGGGACTGTGGGGTCCCCCCGGGGGGGTTCTGGGGGTCACACACCTCTGCGTGAAGAGCCGCGTGGGGCCGCAAAGCGAGCGCAGCAGGGCCGGGCCGGGCCGGGCCAGGCTGATGTTGTGCAGCTCCCGATCGTATTCGGGGTGGGGGGCGGCGGCGGCAAAGCAGCGACCCCGGGCCTGGGGACCCCCGCGCTGGCAGCACCGGTGCTGCCCCGTCTTCACCGCTGACTCCTCCCGGCAGAATCGGTTCAGCCCCTTCAGCCACTGCGGAGGAGAATTTGGGGTTGGGGGGCGCCCGGATACTGGCTCCCCCCAACCCTTGAACACCTGGGTCACCCCTGGGACATTTCCGTCCCCTCCCCGGATGCCGGGGTCCCTCCCTGACACGTTTGTCACCTTCCCGGATAGCTGGAAGCCTTCCCGGCCTCTGAGTGTCTGGGTCACGCTCCGGGCACATGGGTCATTCCAGGGACACCTGGGGCCCCTCCCCGGATGCCCGGGGCGCTCCCAAACACCTGGATCTCGTCCCTGGATACCGGAGCGCCAGCCCAAACACCTGAGTCCCTTCCCAGACACCTCAGGCCCTTTCCCAAACACCTCAATCCCTTCCCAAACACCTCTGTGCCTTTCCCGAACATCTCGGTGCCCTTCCCAGACACCTCGGTGCCCTTCCCAGACACCTCAGGCCCTTTCTCAAACACCTCAGTCCCGTTCCCAAACACCTCTGTGCCCTTCCCAGACACCTCGGTGCCCTTCCCAGACACCTCGGTGCCCTTCCCAAACACCCCAGTCCGTTTCCCAAACACCTCAATCCCTTCCCAAACACCTCTGTGCACTTCCCAGACACCTCGGTGCCCTTCCCAAACACCCCAGTCCCTTTCCCAGACACCTCAGTCCCTTTCCCAAACACCTCTGTGCCTTTCCCGCATACCTGAGCCCCCCAATCCTTCAACACCCCAGACCCTCCCAACCTCCTGGGCTCCCCGAGTCCCTCAGCACTGCCACCCTCCCTCCCAGCCTTGTCCCCCCGGCCCCGTGTCCCACTCACGGCGCTGTGGGCGCAGCTCAGGCTCTCGTTGCGGCAGCAGCGGCCGTACTCGCGCTCCAGGCGGACCCGCAGCCGGACGCGGGGCCCGGAGCGAGCACCGGGGCCGGGGGGCCCGGGGCGCAGCGCCCGCAGCCCGCAGATGTTGCCCAAATTGGCGGCCGTGGGCTCGCCGGGGGGAAAGGGGGGCTCTGTGACCAAATCCCAGGCGACGTTGGGGTCCCAGGCGGGGACGGGGTCCCAGGTGGGGGCCGGGGTCTCCTGGGCGAAGCAGCGGCGCCGGGCGGCTCCGTGGCGGCGGCAGCAGTGGAACTGCCGCGTCTTCACCCCGAATTCATCCGTGCAGAACCCGTCCAGCACGTCCGTCCACTGCGGGGCAGCGGGGGCAGAGCCCCCTCGGTGTCACCCTCGGTGTCACCCTCGGTGTCCTTCCCTCCACAGCGTCCCCCGTCCCTCCTCCCGCTATTGTCCCGCGTTGTCCCCACGTTACACCCGCCGCAGTGTTTTCGTCTCTGCCCTCCCAGCAGTGTCCCCACGTCCCCCTGCCCCACGGTGTCCCCTCGTGTCCCTCCTCACGGTGTCCCCACGGTGTCCCCCGATGTCCCCCCGCTGTCCCCGCTGTCCCCCCGCTGTCCCCGCTGTCCCCGCTGTCCCCCCGATGTCCCCCCGATGTCCCCGCTGTCCCCGCTGTCCCCGCTGTCCCCGCTGTCCCCCCGCTGTCCCCGCTGTCCCCGCTGTCCCCGGTGTCCCCGCTGTCCCCGCTGTCCCCGGTGTCTCACGGCGCGGCGGGCGCAGGGCAGCGGGCTGTGGTGCCGGCAGCAGGCGTTCAGGCGGGGCCGCAGCGCGTCCAGCGCGGCCGCCTGACGGCGGAGATGGGCGAAGGCGTTCTGGGGGAGCAGCAGCGGCGGCGGCAGCGTGGGGGGGTCGCGGCAGTGCCGGGTGACGGCGGCGGCCACGGGCCAGGCGGGGGGGAACCCGTCCAGGGCGCTGCCCCAGACTGGGGGGCTGCGGGGGGAGGCCATGGCCACCCCCGCCAGGATGTCGGGGGGCACCTCGGGGTCCTCCTCCTGCTGCAGCACTGAGAGAGGGAGGGGGGTGGGCACAGGGCGAGGGGTGTCCTCCCTGCGCTTGTCCCCAAGTGTCTCCCTCTTCCCATTTGGTCGCTGTGTCCTTGTCCCCCTCCCGTGCCCGACCCTCGCTGTCCCCGTGTCACTCCCACCCCGTGTCCCCGCCATCCAAATCCCAATTCTCCTGCTCGTCCCCGTGTCCCCCCATCCCCAAACCTGAGCCCCTCTGTCCCCTCCATCCACACCCCCACCCATCAGTGTCCCCCCTGTCCCCAGTCCTGGGTGTCCCCCTTTGTCCCCCCACCCCTGGGTGTCCCCGTCTCTCCCCTCACCTTGTTTGATGTTGGGGGGCTGCAGGTCCAGGCTCTCCTGCTGCAGGTGCCCCGAGGCCACCGCTGTCACAGAGGGGGGACACAGGGGGTCACCAGGGTCACCCCCACCCACGGAACAGCAAACAGGGACCCTCCCAGACCTGTGGGCTCGGAGGGGAGGGGGCTTCAGGAGGGGCCCCAGGTGCTTGTGAGGGGGGAATCGCCCAGGAGGGGATGCAGGTGTTTGGAACTGGGACCTCCAGGCATTTGGGAGGCATCCAGGTGTGTGGGCAGCAGCCCCGACATCCGGGGTGGGGAGCCCTGACATGCAGGCAGGTAGGGGCCCAAGTGTCGGTGGAGCTGTCCCAAATACCTGGGCAGGACCCCAGGTGTCCCAGGTGGGATTCAGGAGCTCGGGAAGCAGATCCAGGTGTCTGGGGAAGGCACCCAGGAGTTCGGGAAGGGACCCCAAATCTCTGTGGGGGATCTCGGGTGTTTAGGAAAGGGATCCAGGTATCCGGGGAAGCGACCCAGGAGTCCGGGAAGGGGCCCCAGGTGTTCGGGGGGTGCCCAACCGTGCAGGGGGGCCCTGGGTGGGGGCCGCGGGGACTCACCGGCGGCGCTGAGGAGGAGGAAGAGGCCGAAGGCCGCCATGGCGTCGGGAGCTGTAGGGTCACCGCCGGCTCCTCCGCCTTATGAAGGGCCGGGTCGGGCGTGGGGCCACATCCCGCGGGGCTGAGTCACGGCCTGACGTCGCGGCAGAGCCGGGAGGGGGACCCCGGGGGGACCGGGGGGCTGCGCTGGATTCTGCACCCCCCGGACAGGACCGGGATGGTAACCCGAGCCCAGGCAGGCCGGGGACGCTGCGGCGGCCCTGTCCCCATCCTGGGGGTCCTGTCCTCACCCTGGTGGCCCCAAATCCCCCTCTGGTCCCAGCCCCCCCCCTCCCCGACCCCTGCGTCAGAGCAGAGGGAAGCGGTCAGACCACATTTTTGTGGGTTTTGCCCCGTTTTGGGGCCCCCGCCCACTGAGTCACCCCCGGTGCTGGGGGGGGCTGAAGGGCCACCTACAGAGGGACCCCCGGAGGGGTCGCTCAGCTGATGTCCCCAAGGGTCACAGCCTTGGTCACCCATGGACAGGGACATCCGAGGGCGGGGGGGGGGCTCCTGTCCTATCCCGGGATAATCCAATCCTGCCCGGGGCTGAGCCCACACCCCCCCCGGGCAGGTGCTGAGGGGGGGGAACAACCCCGTGTCCCCCCCCCGTGTCCCCCCGATTGCCCAACGAGTCTGCGGCTCCGTGACTCGGTGTTTGCGCAACCCCCCCACTTTCCCCCACGCGTGGGTGGGGGGAAATCCCGACGGGAAGGACCCAGAAGTGCCGGGGGGAATTGGAGAACGGGAACGTGGGAACAGAAACCTGGAAATGAGAGGCCGGGAATGCGAACCTGGGAATCCAAGCCTCGTGGTGCACGTATCCAGGTGTTTTGGGGGGGGTCCCCAGCTTCCTGCCCCCCCTCCCCGAGCACCGAGAGCTCCCCGAGGTGCCCCGGTATCAACTCCCACAACATCCAGCAGGTTTCTCATTAATTTATTGAGTTGGGGACCCCCCGGTAAGGGGGGAGGGAGGTCAGAAGAGTTTCTCGGCGTCGGGGACGCGGCCGTCCCTCAGCTCCCGCAGCCGCTGCAGCACCTGGGGCAGCTCCAGCTCCCCGAGCTGCCGGTTCTCCCGGGTCCGGACGCTGACGGTGCCGTGCTCCCGTTCCCGTCGCCCCACCACTGCGGGGGGCACGGCCGTGGGGTGGGGGGCACGGGGTCCCTGCACCCCCCAAGCACAGCACCCCCAGCTCTGAGCAGCACCCACTGCCCTGGGGGGGTCCAGAGGGGGTCCCAGGGCAGGGGTTCAGGAGTGTCTTGATGGGTGGGGTCTCCCAGAACTGCCCTGGGGGGGCTCAAAGGAGGTCCCAAAAGGGGGTGGGGGGCTCAGCGGGGCCCTGGGGTCCTAACACAGTTCTGAGGAGTCCCCAAGGGGATCTCAGGGGGGTCCCAAGGGGGGTGCTGGTGAATTCCCAAGGGGAGACCGAGCTCCTGGAATCCCGGGGTGAGGGGGGCGTCTCAGGAGGGGCTTCAGCAGATTCCTGAGGGGGTCTCACAGGGGTGTTGGGGGGCTGGTCTCAGTTTTCCTCCCCAGCAGCACCCAGGATGTGAATGGGGGTGTCCATCCAGTGCTGGGGGGCTCCAGGGGGGTAATGGGGGGGGGGTCCTGGTGGTCTGTGGGTCACACCCCACCCTTACCCAGCTGGAAGTTGTAGTGAGAGAGTTGGGCCCGGCGGATCTTCCGTGCCAGGGTGGTCCCGGGGTCCCCATCCAGGTCGGCCAGGAGACCCCCCCTCCTCAGCACTGCCTGCACCTGCACCCCCAGTGTCAGTGGGGGGGACAGGGAGGGATGGTGTGGGGGGTTTGGGGGGGTCACAGGGGGTGGGGGGGTCACATACTCACCTCCCGGGCGTAGTCCTCGACCTCAGGGGTCTGTGGGATGACCATGGCCTGCAGTGGGGACAGCCAGAAGGGCCTGGGGGGCACCAGGGGTCACTGGGGGACATGGGGAGCACAGGGGGGAACACACAAGGAAGGGGTGCCCCAAGGGGTGTCCCCAAAGATGGAAGTATCCAGAGTGTCCTGGGGATTGAGTGTCCCAAAAACTGGGGAGTCTCTCTCCCAAAATGGGGCACCCTGGGACAGAGGTGACACGAGGAGGGGATGAGGGGACCCAGACAGCTGGGGGGTGTTTCTGGGGTATCCCTGGGGGTTGTGTCCCCCCAGGGTTGTCTGAAGGGCTTGGGGGGAGGTTTGGGGTGATTTTGGGGAGCCCTCTCACCATCGCCCGCCGCAGCTCTCGGCCAGCACGGCCACCATGCGCTCCACGGAGCCCAGCACGGCCCGGTGGATCAGCACCGGCCTGGCCGGGCCCCCGCTGGGGCTGGGGGGGAAACGGGGGTCAGGGGGCAGGGGGACCCCTTGCCCCAATCCTGACACCCCCCAAATCCCCAATTCTGCCTTCCCTGTGCCAATCCTGACATTCTTCAGCCCCACGTCTGCACCCCCAAATCCTGACCGCCCCCAGCCCCATTTCTGTCCCTCCCTCCAATCCTGAGCCCCCTCCCAACCCCCAATCCTGACATTCCTCAATCCTAACCCTGCTGCCCCAACCCTGATCCCCCCACAAAACCCCTGAGCCCCCCTGGCCCCCCCACAAATCCCCAGTGCTGCCCCCCAGTACCTGGCATATTCCAGTTCAAACCTCTCGGGCATCTGGAAATCCAGCTGGATGGTGCCACACTGGTGGTGCCTCCCCAGGGCATCCCGGATACGGATATCAATCTGTTGGGAATAAAGGGCAGGGAAGGTTCCAGAAGGGTCCTGGTTTGCCCCCTTCAGGGAATTCCTCCCTCCCCAAAATGCCTCACCTTGGGCCCATAAAAGGCTCCATCCCCCGGGCTCAGCTCCCAGGGCTGCCCAAAATTCCGCAGGCTCTTCTCCAGCTGCTGCAGGGGCAGGTTGAGAGGGTCAGGGGGGGCACAGTGCAGGCAGGACACGACACAGGGGGCATCATCCCACCTGCTCAGCACGATCCCAAGTTTCAGGATCCCCCAGGAATCCATCGGGACGGGTGGCCAGAGCCAGACGGAAGGAAAAGCCCAGGACGGAGTAAACGGTCCGGATGAAATCCAGGGAGGAATCAATCTCGCTCTCCAGCTGGGAAAGAGGTGTCAGGGGTGCAGGTGACACCCTCTGAGGGGACAGGGAGGGATCAGGGGGACAGACACCTGCTCCAGAGTGCAGAAAATGTGGGCATCGTCCTGCTGGAAGCGCCGGACCCGCGTCAGCCCTGTCAGGGTCCCGGGGGGCTCGTTGCGGTGCAGGACCCCAAAATCGGCCAGGCGCAGCGGCAGCTCCCGCCAGGAGCGCGGCCGGTGGGCGAACATCAGGCTGGGGACGGACAGACAGACAGACAGACGGGCAGGCAGAGCCCCCAGGAGCCCCCCCAGGGCCACCTGACTCACCAGTGGGCCGGGCAGTTCATGGGCTTGAGGGAGAGGGTCTCAGGGGTGGCAGGGACAGAGAAGATGTGGGGGCTGTAGTGCTGCCAGTGCCCCGAGAGCTCCCAGAGCTGGGGGCTGAACAGGTTGGGGGTCACCACCTCGCTGAAGCCCCTGGCCCGGTACTCGCTCTGCAGGGACAGGGACAGGGGACATCAGCTCAGCCCCCCACAGCATCAGTCACAGTGGGCCGCAGGGACTGGATGGGTGAGAGCTGTGGCTGTCAGGGTACAGCAGGAACTGGGGGGCAACTGCGTGCCAGGGATGGGGTGCAGGGAGGGGAGAGGGGTCTGGGTGTGAGGGGTGGGCTGCAGTGGGGTCTGGGTGATGAGGTGACAGGGGCTCAGGGGACGCCAAACCCGGATAAACTCCACGAGGGTGTTGTAGACGTGGGCACCGCGGGGCAGGAAGAAGCAGCTGCCAGGGCTGAACTTGTGGAAGAAGAAGAGCTCCTGATCCTGCAGCAGGGAGGGCATTACTGGGGGGATCCCTGTGGCTGTGAGGGACCCCCCCACGGCCCCCTGGCAGGGCTCACCTTCCCGATCCGGCGGTGGTCCCGCTGAGCTGCCTCGTCCTGTGCCTGCTGCCACTGCTCCAGCTCCTGGGCACTGGGGAAGGCCACGGCGGCCACACGCTGCAGGGACTGGCCCCCAGTGCCCCCCCAGAGCGCGGCCGAGCTCTGTGGGCACAGGGGGACATCAGCAGGGCCGGACACTGGGGACCCCACCTGGCACCATGGACCCCCACCCGACACCCACTGTATGGGGGTACATCAGCAGGACTGGGCATCGGGGACCCCACCCGACAGTGGGGACCCCACCCGGCAGCAGGGACCCCCACTCAGCACTGGGACCCCCACTGGGCACTGGGACCCCCACCCAGCGCTGGGAACCCCACCTGGCACTGGGATCCCCACCTGGCACTGCGACCCCCACCCAACACTGGGACCCCCACCGGGCACTGGGGACCCCCACCCAACACTGGGGACCCCCACCCAGCGCTGGGACCCCCACCCAGCACCCACCGTGAGCACTCGCAGGGCTCCAATCAGCCCCGTGTGCCGGAGCAGGGGCCCGCGGCAGAGCTGGAGCAGGGGGCCGCACCTGAGGGACGAACAGGTGGACGTGGGGACAGCTGAGGTGACCCACGGCATCCCCCCATGTCCCCCGTGCTCACCTGTAGACTGTGGCCACAGGGGATGTCACCTCCTCGAGCTGCTGCAGCTGGAACGTGTTGTGCTGAGGAGGGACAACAAGGGGGGTGATGGTGACACTGGAGGGTGACACTGAGGGGGAAGTGATGCTGGGGTGAAGGACCAAGGCGGTGACAGGGGTACAGATAACACCAAGGAGAGGTGACACCTATCCCGATGACCCCAACCAGGAGGGGGGCCCAATGCCCCATCCTAGGATGGGATGGGGACACTCTGGGGAGGGGTGGCACCTGGAGCAGTTCGGCCAGCTGCTGGCGGGTGGCCTCGAGGCGCTCGAAGCGGTGCCGGGCACGGGCAAAAGCGGCACAGGCCTCCTCCAGCGCCGGCAGCTCCGCGCTCTGCACCGTCCTGGGGGCACGGGGACGTGCTGGGGACAGCCGGGGACACGCCGGGGACACGCCGGGGAGCCCGCGGCACCGCGTGTGCCCCGCCCTACCTGCTGCCCATGTGCACATCGCAAAAGAAACCGTCCTCGGTGGCGCGGGTGCTGCAAAGCGTCGCCCCGAAAAACTGCTCTGCCACCGCCCCCAAGACGCAGGCGCTGGAGCACCAGAAAGCCTGGGGGGACACGGGGGACACGGGGGATGTGGGCTGTGAGGGGAGCGGGGTGCCGGACCCGCACCCCAGGCCCCCGGGCTCACCTCCCGCCCCTCGGGCGTGGAGAAGTCGAGCAGCTCCAAGTCGGTGTCACATTCCAGCGGCCGGTCCAGGTCCTGGAGGGTCCCGTTCACCCGGGCCACCAGCGCCGCCTCTGCCAGGCCAGCCCTGCGGAGACCCGTGGGGATACTGCGGGGACCCCATAAACTCAGTGGGAACCCTCTGGGGAACACGGGGACACAGTAAGAACCTCCTGAACCTTGTGGGGGTCACAGGGACATTGTGGAGACCCGCTTAAACCTCGTGGGGACTCTGTGGGGGCACCACGGGGACACTGCGGACCCTCGGGGACACCTTGAGAGGCCTGGGAACCTTGACAGGACACTGCGGGGACCCTGGGGACACCCTGGGAGCCCCCTGAGCCGTACCCGAGCTCCGCGGCCACCTGGAACGGGGTTGTTTGCAGGGCCCGGCCGGGCAGGCGGCGCCCGCCGGGCAGCGCGATGCGGATCGGGGTCCCCGGTGGGAGGCGGCCGCCCCCGGCCCCGCCGCCGGTCCCATCCCCGTCCCACCGCTCCGCCGCCGCCGCCCGCAGCCGCTGGAAGAGCCGGAGACGCTCGGGATCCGGCCCGGACACCTGGGGACGGAGATCACCGGGAGGGGTCACCGGGTCGCCCCCGGTGCCGCGTGCCCAGCGGGGCTTAGGGACCGTGGGGAGGGGGGGCAGGGGTGCTGCGGGGGTCCCCCTGGGGCGGGGAATGGGGGTCCCGGGGGTCCCGAGCGCACCCGGTGTCGCCGCGGGGCTCCCGCCAGCAGCAGCCGCCAACCGGCGCGCGCGGACATGGCCGAGGCTCCGCCCCTTCCGCCGCCGCCGCCGGAACCGGGGACGAGCGCGGGGCGGGCTCACCCCGCTCTTCTCAACCTCCCCACCCCCCAGGAAGCCGCGTTGGACTCGCCCGCCCGGGCGGGAGCGCCGCAGACAGGACGGAACCATGGAGAGGGCGGGGGGGGGAAGGACCCGCAGGGAGCGGGGGCTCGGCCCGCGGTGCCCCCCAAAACCGGGGGGGGTGTCCGGAGCGCACGCGAGAAAGAACGGAGCCGCCAACGGCTGGTTTGGTAGTTTTTATGCAGATCCTGAAGCCCACACCGGTATCAAACAGGTACGATGGAGGCAACTAAAAACCAACAAAAAAAATAATTAAAATAAATCAAGTAAAATCCCAACTTCATATAAAAGCCGCGGGGGCGGCCCTGGGTGGGGCGGGGGACCCCTCTGAGCCCCCCGCCGGGCTCCGGCTGCGTGTGGTGAACGATCCCAGAGGGAATTAAAAAGTGATTGCTATATACACACACGTAGAAAGTCAACAGTGATCCCGGGGGGGAAAAATAAAACAAAACAAAAAAAATCAAAAGATCCCCAAATTAACCCAAACCCAACCGACAGTCGTCTCAAGCAGTGGGGACAGGCTGGGGCCTTCTTGCTGCCAGAGTCCCACGGAGCTCCAGGGTGGGTTTGGGTGGGTTCCTCGACCCTTTTTTCGCCTTGTTTTGGTGCTTTTGGCAGACAGGAGGAACGGGGGGGTCTCCCCTCCCTGCAGCAGCAATTTGGGGATCGGTAGAAACCAACACCCCAACACCACTCAGCTCTCCTCTCGAAGCTTTTAGAGTTTTTCCTTTTTTTTTTTTTTTTTTTTAATTTTTTTGTCTTTAACTTTTTTCAACTACTACTGAAGGTTTTATTTAACAGCAACGTGGCTTCTTCTGGTTAAAACATTGCTTTGTGTCTTTTTTTTTTCTCGTCTCACCCAATGCTGGGGGGCTGGGGGGGTAAAACCAACCAAAAAGTACAGAACATTTAATTTAGGAGAAGGTTACAGGGGTATTGAGGGGAAAGAAAGAAAGAAAAAAAAAAAAAAAAAAAAAAGAAGAAAAAAAAAAAAAAAAAAGAAGAAAAAAAAATAAAAACCAAATGAAAGGGCAGCCCCGGGAGCTCAGCAGCTGCTTCAGTACCGGGGAGGAAAGAAGGGGCGCTTAGGGGTGAAGAAGGGGGCTCCTCCCCTTCCGAAGGGTGGCCGCGGCCGCTTCAGGCTCTGGAAGGGGTCTCTGCCGCCGAAGGGCTCCCGCGGGCGGAACTCGGCGCGGGGCGTGCGGAGCAGGACGGAGCCGCGGCCCCCGGGGTCCCGGTGGGCGGGGGGGCCCAGCCCGCGCGCGG
>VZUI01072711.1:0-57788 GCA_013401135.1 Cettia cetti
TATCTCTATCTCTATCTCTATCTCTATCTCTATCTCTATCTCTATCTCTATCTCTATCTCTATCTCTATCTCTATCTCTATCATCTTTGTCTCTGGCTCATCTATATCTATACGTACTAGTGTCATAATACTTCATTCTTTTCTGAATCTAACTGCATATTTTGAATGGAATTTGTATGAAAGCACTCTTGCATAAATTTAAACCAGAATTATCTAAAAACCTTAAGTGGTAATAACCAATGGAGAGTAAAGACTATCTGAACTGACTAGAAAAAAATTACTGCCCAGTCACTAATTTATAAGCTCGGTGCCTGCTAGGTTATTTGCCCAGCTCCACCTACCTTCAATGTGCTCAACTGTGAATTGGTTAGCACAAAAAGTTGGCAGAGGAATAGGGAATTTTTCACCAGAAGGTCAGTAACAAGGCAAGCTAATACCGATTTAATGCTGTTATGGTCTGGTGGTTCAGTATGAACATGACTCTATATTGCCATCAGTTGACACGTCTACATTCAAAAAACACTTTCCTACCTGACATCCTTTTTGCAAGAACATCTTGTAGCAGGCACCTGCCTTAACTGGCAAAAAGTTAAGTGTCCTGGCTAAGCTAGTTGTCTAGGCTTCCTCTCTAACTGTGGGGAGAGGGTTTTTCAGAGTGATTCATACAGTTCTAAGATGTTTCTAAAATAGATGAGATGACTCATCCTCTGGAAGTACCTGCCACTCTACTGACGACAGAGGGAGACCTAGATGACTAACTTACCATTGATAGCTAAATTTTGGACTGGTAGTTAATAGGAGAGAAAGCTCAGTACCAGTGTCTTTTAATGAAAAGAGGCTCAAGTATGCAGTCATTATGAAGAAGTCTGTATGACCACTGATCATGTAGTATATGTTGAAAAAAGATGGACCTGCACTGCTATCCTCCTGTATCTTTCATAAATAGGGTGATTTTATTTCTTGCTAAATTAATCTGTATCAAGGTGAGGAAAAGAAGACATTTTTTACCTTAAAATCTCACTGGAAAGGGATAAATGTTATTTACTTTACACAGATCTGTGAAACAATGTGCATATTTATTCTGCATCAGTTTCCATTATTGAAATTGCTTTGCATTGAAATTGCTTTGTATTTATACCGGTGGTATTGGATGTAAAATCCATTAGGCAGGGTGTAACAGATTGTTAGCAAGTATTTCCTTAAATACAGCATGAAGATCTGCAGTCTGCAGGGCATTAACTTCATTGTTGGCTGCTTCAGTTACACCTTTTTTTGGAGAAGTTACAAAAATTAAGTTTTAAACTCATTAATATTTAATTAAAACCCATTACTAGCTGGATTTGAAAATTTTGAGGTCTTTGGGAATATTCAGGAATTATTCACCACATCTGATTTTAGATACCAAATTAGGTTTCTAAATAAGGAGTCTAGGCACCATTTGTAATCAGCAAAGTAGAGTTGACACCTCTAGGGAACAATTTAGAGCAGCTAAGGTAAGCAGGAAGGTAGTGCTCTGGTTGCCTTCCAGAAAAATTCTGCTGCTGCCTAACTTGAATCCTCTGAAGTAATCTTTGAGATACTTATTTATTCCTCTATACTTACTGTGGAGGAAGCCTAGTCTGGTTTTATAGGCTGTTGAAGTGGGCAACATGAATATTCCCCTTGTTTTCTATCATAATTCTTGGTTATGGTATAGTAATACCATGCCTACTCAGAGTGCAATATTTTTGTGAATATATTGAGAATATTTTCCTGAATGTCAGGCGTGAATTAGAAGTGCCTGCTGCATAGTTGATGTACGTAGTATGCTCAGCAATGTTAATGTAGTAGCTTACAATGTAGTGGTGTGTATGTAGTCTATGTAGCATGCTGACTTATAAACTCTTTTCTTGTGACTTGATTAAATGAGCCACCCCCTGGATGTCCAGCATAATCAGCAAAATCCATTTGGTTTTCTCAGAAAATTTGCTTTCATTTTGAGTGCTCTTTGGTTGAATCATAAACAGTTCTGACCTGTACTGGGTCTGCAAGGCCCTGAGTAGCAAACTGCTGCCTGGCACAGGCACTGGAAGGCCTTCTTCACCTGCCCTTGCATTCAGTGCTTTGGGTCAAACAGCACAATGAATTGTTCTTGTTTTTTGTTGGTCAACAGCTGTTTTACCTAAAGCAGTACATTCCTACTGTAGCTTTGAAAGTATAATAACTGGTTATATGTTGCTTTATGCAGATTGTACAGGGCTTCAAAATTCAGGGTGTTAACTGATTTGCTACAGTTTGAAAAATCATCGACAGAGTTAGGAATGTATTGTCAGGGTAAGTTGGGATCTGTGGTTTTTCCTTTAATTTAATATGGAAGCCCAAGTTTATGCATAAAGCACAATATCAGTGAAGGGTGAAGAGATGTCTTGAACACAAATCAGCCTTCATTAATCTTCATTACACACCTGGAGAAAAAGTACAATATAGGACATTATGTTAGCACCTGGAGGAGGAGGAATTTCTGGACTTTCAGGAAGAAAAGCAGGCATGTTACAAAAGACAAGCAACAACTGTAAGGGCTGTGCCCTGGGAATTGGCTCCCAGTGAAGGAGTTTAGGTGACAAAATTACTTTAATATGGTATCTGTAAGAAATAGTGAACGTTTCATCTAAGACAATAAACAACCTTGAATCTGGTGGATAAGTTCAAATTCTGTTCTTTGGAAATTCTTCTTATAAAAGACAAAGGAAGGTAAAATTGCAAAGGACACAAGGATGTATCCAGGGGAACAGGAACATCATTTATAGTCGCCAGAGTTGTTTGATGAGGCTCACTTGCTAGATACCTGATAACAAGGAAAGCCAATCTGTCACTGTATGGTTCCATAAAGAAGATTTGTCTATAATAGGGAGCATTAAACAGGGTAATGGAAATTACTTGAGCAGCTACTGAATTAATTTTCATTTTAAACGTACTCTAAAGATAACTGGCTGGACAGCATTGCAAGTTCTGTATCTGAGTGCATCCATTAAAAAAGAACTGTGAGAAGTTTGCTGGTTTTGATTATAAACTGGCTGTGCTATCAGCTAACATCTCCTTTACCTGGAGCAAAACTTTAAGTGATGCATAATATAGATAGACTCCATTGTGGACTCCTGAAATCATTACCTCATACAAACTGCTTTTATTTCATAGAGAAATGTAATTGTTTCTCTAGAGGGTGATGAGAGTGATTCATTATATTTGATTTTTCATACCAGAAGAAAACTGCTGTTGCTAGCTCAGAAGAGTTTTTGGCAAATCAAAAGGAGACTGCTAGTTTGGAGCATTTCTCTGTCAGTTTGAAATCCCCAAGCTGTAGCTTCAAGCTCAGCAGTAAGTGCTTTGCAGTAGTACCAAGAGAGCTGAAATAATCAACAATAGAAACCTTTTATCTCATGTCTGAAATCCATAGATAGAAAGGGAATGTATATATAAATATTTCTCTTTAATATTTCACATCATACCTCCACTTAAAAGGTTTAAAATTCTTTCACCAAGAGTGGACATAAGCTAAGCCAAGCCACAGGATTAATCATAAATAATTTACATGAGATCCTTCTACTAAGATATCCTACAATTTCATAAAGAATGAACACATGTTCTGAGAATACATAAGGGTTGCTATAATTGGCTCACTTTAACGCACCTGGGAACAACACATGAAGCTGCTGTTGCAGTTTTTCTGACATAGCTGCTCATGCTGCTCACTGTCCACAATAATTAAATGTTCATTTTTCTCTGAGTATTTTTTCTTAAAACTGCATCCAGACTAAAGAAAAAAAAAATCTGCTAAAAATTCTGAACGATGTTGAGTTGTGAAGGCAGTAGAATAACTATTGCTTCAATAAACAGGATTAGTTTTGGATTGCTTTTTCTACAAAGACTCTGGAGCACTGCCTTAGTCTCCTTGCTGTGAAACGTCAACCCCTTCAGATCTCCATGGTTATCTCACAGAATGAAAAGTAAAAGCATTCTGGGATGATTATATAAAAACCTGTAAAGGGTAAATCTAAACTAAAAAACTGTATTTGAGGACTAAACAGCACATTTTCAGATGGCTTGTTTGTATGGTTGGAGAGATGAATAGAAGCCTTAAACTGTGCAGCATGGAATGGGCCTTGGTTTGGGGAAGATACTAAAAAGGCCTTACTGATTTATTAGTGTGTCTTTTGAACATATACCTACCAATTTGATTAAAGCAACAAGAAATTAGCTGGACTGTGCTTGGAAACAGTGGCTTAATCATTAAACTTAAACTTTACGTAAATACAAAATATTCAACATTCCTAAACAGCTGTACAAAAGAGATTTAAGAGCATAGTTAAGGCTAGGCTTGCATATGGATGTGCATAGCATTAAAGTTGGGGAAGTGTGGATTTCTGCCATGTTCTGAAAATGTAAGATACATAAACTAGAATTGCTTAGGGATACTGTTCCTTACATGAATCACTTCTCCAGTCTTTAATTTATGAATAAATGTGCTTGGTGTGCCTACTCTTGTCTCACACTGATCTCAAATGGCAGAAAATATCCTGTATGCAATGGTTTGCAGATATATGGTATCCATGAGATATGTTTCTCAATATTGATTACAGTTATTTTATGTTATAGAAAATTTAAAGCTGGGACAACGGAAATACGCCCAAGAGAGGCTTCATACTGATGTGGAAAAGTAGTCAGAGAAAATTATGATGCAGTTCAGGGGCAGTTTCAAAGTACTACTCTATTTGGATGGTATTTCTTATCTAAAATGTAATATGAGGAATGGACAATGGTACTTAGGTTGACCATTAGTCAACAGTGTTATGTTACTATAAAAAAGTAAACGTGCTGGGGAGACATGACAAATATCAAATATTTAAATTACTTGAAAGTAGAAAGATAATAAGCTGTGCTGTGGGCTAATGGGAGTAGGAAAATATAAAATGGGCTTAAATCATAGAAAAATTTCAGGCTAAATATTATTGTTACATTACTTTTGCCAGACATATTGAAAGCATTGGGACTGCTTGTTTATGAGCTAGTCAGACAAATATCTGTCAGAGATAATGGACACTGTCTTGGGACCAGATACGTCATTTGGTTCTTACCAGCTCTGGTCTCTATTATTCAATATGGCAATAAAACTTCACAAGTAGTTTCATGCAAATATGCACAAAGATACAATTCAAAGAGAGTATAAAGCCTTTGACACCAAGCACTGCATGAGATATGCAGTTTTCTCCAACATAGTATCTACTTCTGGTTTTGGTGAAGTAAATAGTCAAGCTTCTAATTTAGCTTTGATTTTATATTGTCATTTCAGTATCCCTCCTTCTTCACAATATCTCATCCCATCTACAGATCTCTGTATCAGAATAATACCTTTTCCACCTTCCTCCTCAGTCAATTGGGGCAACACAGAACAGGAAACAGCACCATGGACAGCAAATTCAACTTAAGTTGGCAACATGATGCTGTTGTTGAAAAGCCAAAGCTTGTTTTGTGGTGTATTAACTAAATACCATATGTAAAGCACCGGAGCTATGTGATCTGTGTGCCATCCGCTGGGCTGCTAGAGGGTAGCACACCATTAAAGAGAATAAAGAGGACAACAACAAGTATAAACACGGTTGAAAATTCAACCTGTAAGAGAGAGCAGAATGCAGTGTAGAAATGGGGAGTGGAGAACTCTGCCTCCCACTGAAGTGCCTGGCTCATGTTTTACCTGTATGTATTTAGTGAATAGTGTTTGAGATGTATGTGTATATACCTATGGATATAAAGAATCTCCTAATGGAAACCAATTAACTCTTCCACTCTGTAGAAAGCTGTTACAAAGGCAGGATCTGCCACTTGAGCAAGAGGACAGCAATTTATTTTTTTTTTTTTTAAATCAAAATCTGTATTCAAGAAGAGATTCTGTCTAAAGCAAGACAAGATCTGTTATATTACTGTTTCTTTTAAATTCCTATTGGAAAATTTTTGAAGTAGGTTACCCAAATATCTTTCAGGGCTGATCTTGATATGCTGAATTCTGTTTCTCAACAGATCCCAATTTTGTGACAATTTCAAACATAAATCTCTGTAATTTCTAATATTTAATAGAGTTTGGTTTTGATGTTTTTAATCAACACTTTTTTCCTCCCTGTTTTCATTCACAGTGTCCAGATGTCTTGGGTTATGGAACCAAAAATGTGTATTCTATTTCATCTGTTGAAAGCAGTTGGGGAAATGTTTTTTTCTTTATCTCTTGTTACTCTGGGGGAGGGGGGCAGATACTTTCTGATAATGGCCCGGCTGTTAAAACTGGGTGGGGCAGTGTTTCTTATCTCTTTCATCACTATCCTCCCTCCAGGGGATATCTGCTGATAATGGGCCATTAAGGACATGACACATTCCATCATCCTATTGGGAGATGCTCCACACAGTGGTGGGGGGGCCCAGTGTTCCTACCTAGAAAAAAACTGAGGCATAGGAACACAAGGACATCCTGTTTTCCAGTGAATTCCAGAGGAGGATCAGACCTATCCCACCACCACTGGACCCTTTTTTCAACTAGATCATCTCTACTCCAACAGAACCACATCTGTTTCTCCAGGAGGACTGCTTCCAAACACCCTGACTAACAGGATGTCAGTCATATTCCTGACTCTGTCAGGGTTTATCAGATTTTTTTTTGTTTGTTTGCTTGCTTGTCTTTTTGTACTACTACATTTGTATTTTTAATATTCCTAGTAAAAGAACTGTTATTCCTATTCCAAAATCTTTAACTGAAAGCTCTTAATTGCAAAATTATAATATTTTGGAGGGAGGCAAGTTTACATTCTCCGTTCAAGGAAACTCCAGCTTTCCCTGGCGGATACCTGTCTAAACCTAGACACCAGAATATCAAAGACAATAAAAAAGAAGCATCCAGAAAGCCAGTGCTAATGCTGCTCTTGTACTTGATTGCTATCAGAAAATATAGTAGACAGGACTTGTAAAAAGATCTTTAGGGCACCATATGCTGGTATGATTAGGTCTGGCTGGACACATGCAGGGTTTTCTTCATGGGGGACTTTATGAAGGGTGGTTGCTCCTGCTATGCACATATCAGGATGTTTCATAAGGCACTAGCATTCTTTTGTTCATGGCCTCAACATGCCTAAGATTAGACTGTAAAATGTGAATAGGGATCAAATATGTGCTTTTACATTAGCTCACTGATCTAAAATACTTTTACCAATCCACAGTCTAGATAAAAAAAACCTGAGAAATAATGTGAAGTGGAACTGTTAAAGAAATATTAAATGTGTTTTATTTTATATTGTGATATCGTCAATCAGGATATGCTGAATTTGCTGGGAATCATACAAGCGCAAAATTCTGAATTTCCACCTTAAAGTGCTTGAGTTTGTCTGACTCCAACCTCTACTTAACAGAGAATAATGCCTTTTGCTAAAGAAGAGAAATGCCTATTTTGTGATATGAACCTCCATAAATACAGAGTAGCTGCAGTGTAGAAGATGTCTCCAAGCAAAAAGGCACAAACTTGATCTCATATGATGTCTCTCAGATTTAATGCCTTCAGATACCTCACACCAGTAACACCACCTTAAGCCACTGGGTAAAGGTATTTCCAGGCGGAAATGACTCTGGATTTTGCATGGCAATTCAGTACAAGCAAAAGACTTTTGAGAGCATCAAAAACCAGAAAATCACTGCAGAAGAGGTATTATAGATAATAAGTATAATACAGTTTGGGGAGCAGGTTTTGAGGCATGCTTTTTGTTTGTTTGGGTTTTTTTCATTTTTGATAAATTATATTTCCTAATACCTACTATTTCTTTTTCTTAAAGATTATTTTGCCAGCATGTATGTTCTATAAAGAGGGTTGAATTGAATTTACAGCCTTTATTAAGAAATGTTTGACTTAACATATTGATGCAGCTTAAGTGACCCCAGTCTATCTTAAGAAGCACAGAGATTGTTTCTGTTTGCGCACCAGTATCCCAAATAACTCTTTTGTAAAAGGAATATGTATTTGAATTAAAGGCTGAAGTATGAGCAGTCAATAATGTCTGCAAAATAATATTGGAAACCTGTCATTAGGGTTTTTTTTTTAAATTTGAGAAATTTGATTGCCTTTTTCAATTTCCTGTGAGATATATTTTCTCCATTGTGTATAGGTGACAGCAGGCTCATCTGTTAATCATCAATTTCCTCATTAGAATTTCTTACCTCCTTTTTGTATAATTTTTCTAAAATATAATTTCTCTTCAATTGAACAGTAGATCCCTTGAAATAATCACACTTTGATAGAACATATTTCTTCTATCCTCCAGAACCTTTGAATCTACTGCCCCAATTCAACCAAATTTGAGAAGAAGCAAACTTTTGAGGTAATTTTCTGCAAGTTTAATGAATTATGATGTTCAAAGAGAAGACGTGCCTTAAGCAATTTTGAAGGAAGGACTGTGTATTCTTTATTGAAAAGCTATCAAAGAAGCCATATTGCTGTTCAGACCTGAGGTATATCTATAGGATACTAGATTTAATTTTAAATTTATTGGCATGGGTATTTATTTCTGTGGAATTTTTTGAAAGTCAAAACTCCAAATGATATATGAGTGAGCAAACACTGTAAAATAATATGAAACTGTGGAAAAGTCTCCAGCAAAGATAGTGATGCAAATTTTAAGTTCTCTAATAATTTATGTACTGTATTGAACTAGTGTGCTATTACTAAAAGGACAGTAGAAATAAAGAGGGATAATGTCATTAGTGGCTTACAAGGGTGGAAATTTAATGGAGATGAGAAGTGCTGAGTCATAGTTAAAATTTGCATTGGTGGAATATGGGTTCCTGTAATGCTCTCAAATTTTAAATGGATCTGGTGAGTGTTGAGAAAGGTATTGCAATATTGCCCTTAATTAATATAATGGATAAGAAAAAGCTGTCAATTTTTTAGAATGTGTTTACCTGCAGAGTAATTTTAAATACCAGGTTTTAGGAGTTCCTTATATATGGTCTGGAGTCACAAAATTCAATGTAAGCATTTTTGTTCTTGGTTTATGAGGATGAGAGTATTCATCCAAGATGGAAATCCTTGTGAAAGAGACAGTCAATTTCAATGAAAGCTGTTGCAGGGACCTGGAAATTACCTGATCTATATGAGGGAACAATACAGAGCAGCTGAAGAGTTCTGTAGCATTGGTGACATACCAGGCATGGTGTAGTGTGTTTTGCTCTGGGTGAGTCAGCGTCCTGAAGGTCTCAACAAGTCAGAGTAACACCAAAAATGCAATAGAAATCATTGTAGAAGTGGAAGAGAGAAAGAGGAAGACTAAACTTGTATCACTTGGCTACATGATAACCAAAACTCTACAAAGACACAATAACAATTTATAAATACTTGAATAACGTACAGGAAAAGATGAGAATTATACACTCCAATGAACATAGTATAGAACAGAAGAGGATGAAATGAAAAAAAGTTGTATTGATCAGTTCTCAAACTCAGCTCCTGTGATGTTAAATTTCCTTCTTGCAACAATCCCCTCAAGGGAAGAGGAGGAAGCCTTCTATTATGGAAAAAACACCAGTAAATGGCTGGAAAAAATACCAGTAAAAGACTGCAAAAACACCAGCTGATGAACAATCCTGTATGGACACCTGGTGGTGTGCTAAGTTGATTGGACTTCATGATTTTAGAAGTATTTTCCAACCTTAACAATTCTATGTTTCTATGATTCTGGGATGTAACTCATGACAAATTCCTAGTTTAACAACAGTATAACCCTGAAGGAGCTAATGAGACCACATTGTTTGACCTACCGTGTAGCAGACAGGATATTCTTGAAGCAGTTCCTGATTGGATTAGATTTCCTTCTTGTCCATTACATAGGGTTGCACCTTTGGTGTTCAGGTCATTATGCAATTCTTTCTTTTTTCAATTCTTCACCTGGAATATTCTTTCAGCACTGAACGAAAGCTAGAAGATAGACAGTAAACTTAAAAGAGCATGTTGTGAGTGCTGTACTTGTGAGGGAGGAAAGGGAGGGGCAGCATAAAAGTTTGGAAAATTATCTATTCAATCTATTTTTTCTTTCTACTTGTTTACTCTCTACATATGGTTTGTTTTGCTGCTGAACATATCATATAAGAAAAATCTTAATGTATTTGTGTCATAGGACTAGTGGAAGATGTGTATTCTCTCACTACTGGTGAGAAGATGTTTAAAGGAATTCTATGCATCTCGAATACATTTTCAGAATGAAAAATAAAATTACAGAAAGATATTTCTGTGTAGTCAAAGAAAAGAAGAAATTTAATGAAAATTCCCTGTTGACAAACTCTTGCCAAAACAATAATAGCTAGCAATAGATGGACCTTTTTAAAAACCTTTTAAGCTGTTTATGAACTGTCAAATTTGTGGACTTTTATTTTTTTAAGCATTTTTGCCTCATGCCAGTTTACTGGTAGTGCACATCTGTGGTTCCTGTTTCAAACTAGGCTTCATCATGGAATAGAGGCATGAAGATGCAGGGCCCTGCAGTAATACTTACATGTAGACTGTCAATGCTGAGACTTGACCAAGAAGCTCTCTGAAGTCCAGGAGAAATTTGCCAAAAAGGGGACTCAGAATTGAAAACAGAGAAGATAAATTATTTTAAGTGAAGGCTCCAAGCATCATGTGTTTGTGCAGCATCCAGCATGATACTGCCTTAATTATGTCTGAAAGCCTTTACTATGTGACATTTCCATATTATTTATAAACTATATAATTTTTCCCCTTCTTGACATGAACATGTTTTATCCTCCCTCAACCTAGCTAAAGTTTATTTTCCATTTTATGAATATTTATCTTCCTATCGCTCATATATTAATTTGAAAAAGAAAAATACAATTTTACAGAGTTAAATAAACAATAGGCTCTGGTTTTAAACCAACAAAGTCAAAATACTCAGTATTCCAGGACTGAGCCCAACAATTCATCCTCTGTGGCTCCCAGGACTTAAACAAGGTCTAAAATAAATGAGCACAGTCCCAAATACTGAGGCTGACTTGTTATCTCTATATGTACTTTTCAGATAGCAGGCATTAAATAATTCACTATACAAAGTCTTATTTCAATTAAAATGGTAAAACTGATAAAGAAGTTTTCTTTACTTTTGGGAACATATCTCTGGCTTGTAATTGCATTAATTACAAATACACACAGTTGAAAAGTTATTCAAATGCAAATTTTCTTAATGAGAAGAAAGCAACTGGGAGTATAATTTTTAGTTGTTGCAGTTAATGAAAGTATTTGATTTTGTTTTAATTGCACTTTTAATAAAATAAAGTGCTCTCACAGTGATGAGGTTTCACTAATACAGCGTCATCTAAGCTGTGCTAGAGCTTCCGAAGGTTGCTGATGGTGGATAGATCAGCTGGCACTGGGCTCTTGCTGGAGATAAGTGAAGCAAATAACCCTTGCTTCTGGGCAGTGCTGATCTCTGGGTAAAAGCAGTGTGCTGAAGAATGTCATCAGAATGACCCTAAAGGCTCTCTGATGTTTTATCTAACATTGGTAAAGAATTGCAATAACTTCTTTTCAGAAGGATTGGTGTCAAAATGGATTTACCCCCTTCCCCAAACATCCTTCCCTCAATGTACTCTAAATTGTTGTTAAAAATAACCAAGTATATAGATATTAGTGGGTTACTTTTCAGTCTTGCATGTGAAATGATAGCTATAAGGAAGAACAACCATCCAGGGAAACTGGAAGCAATGGCCTGGTGGCTCAGTGACCGTATCCTACCCCTCTTCACACTTCCCTCTGGGAATGTTGGGAAAAAAAGGATGGCAAATCCCATCACTGGGTAAGCCTCCTGGTACCCATGAGTAGCGGTATCCACACCTCAGGGGTTACATTTCCTCAGCTGGGATTTCAGAAGGCCATGCTTTCAAACTGGTTTTGCAATGTAAACCAAGAGCATGTTCTAGAAAGGCTTAGTCTAGTTGTAAACAACTTAGGAACAGCAAAAAGACAAAATGCATCAATAAATAGGAATATTTTCATTTTACTCTAATTATAATTAATATATTTGAAGGTATGATAAAAGATTCCCAGAATAAATCTGAGCTGTTTGCTTCATATAGTGAAGAAATCTAGTTATTTTTAGCATTCTAAATGAATATCATTTGGCGTAGAGTGCTAATCTTGTGAATTTTTTTTCCAAAGAAGCAAGTATTTCAGAGATACATACATGGCAAATTAATTTTTCATAGATATTGTGCATAAATGAAATTTAGAGAAAATATGCATATCTTAATTTAATAGATTCACCATAGAATCCTGATAAGAGTTCACCTGCAGTTAATTTTCCTCTGAGACGAAAACACTACCAAGCAACATAACCAGGTGTTTAAGCACATCTTCACAGGGTGGAAAAGAGGGTTTTAAGATTAGAACTTCTAACAGATTTTGATCCTGAGTAAAAACTTATAGAAGCCCATGGAGATCTCTCAGATAGACTTAACAGAATCCAATATATAAAAAGGCAACTGACATGACAATCTCTCCATTTTACAATGGAAATGCAAGGGGTACAGGAATGAAGTAAAGGGTCAGGCAACAGCAGGAACCAAAAGACATCATTCTGGTAAAGGAAAGATAGTATAGTGAAGTTCAGGTCAGAGAGGAAGGAAAGGATAGAGCAGCAGGAGGGACAAGGCACAGTAGGCTTGCTGTCTTCCCCAGTTACCCAGGGATATCTCCTGGTCAATGCTAAGCATTTCAGCTTTCTCCCATAGAAGCTCATGGCAAGGGGCTGTCTCAGACCTCCTTCACCCAGTGTGGGGTACATGGCCAGAGATGGTTTTGTTCCAGGTTGTTTCTGCTCCAGGAGTACCTGCACTCATTTAACAGTGTTTGGATGAATGACCCAGAGAAGCTTTTCACGTACAAAGGATAGTTGGTGTAAGTGCTCTGAAATACGTATGTTTATTCAATTTTGATTGTATTGTAGACGTGGAGGTTCTGAGATGTATTTTGGGGAATTTGTGTCCTGGGGTTCTCCAAAGGAAGCCTTTGGAGAAAGCAAGAGCAAGCTTTTATAACAGCTATCAGATTCTATGAATGTTTTTTGCTCCTTAAATACTGTTGCTGTAATGGCATGAAAAAAAGGGAACAGGCTCTGAATGGCCAGTGTGGGTATAACTTTTATACTCTGAAATGAGGAAGCAGAGGATGACGGGGCAGACATCAACTTGCTTTTAAGTGCTTACTATTACTTAACTGTCATGTCATGAGAGGTCATTGACATCATCAGCTATAGAGCCAAGATATTTTCTCTTTTCTGATACAGTGTTTCAGACAACCATTAGCCAATCTCCATTGTGCTAGAGCAAACAGAAATTTAGGGATGGGAACTGGGCATTTCTGTCACCCCTGGAGCTAGTGGAGAGAAGAGTTTTGTGGGATCCCTAGAGCTACACACTGGCCTTGGGAGACATTTGTGTCTGTGCCCTGTGAGTTGACTTTTTCCTTCTCTGTGCAGTATTGACAGTGGTGTTTCCTCCTCCAGTAAGTGCCAAGGAAAAATACTGTCTGATTTTGCATACCTGAACTGCATCACTATGGCCACATCTTAAATGGCTATCTGCAGCTGCTTAGAAGTCCACTGGCATGTACAAAAGTGAAAGTAAATGCATTCTCTTCCAAATAATTCACAGCTGCAAAACTCTGCTAAGGCAGTAGAGGCATCCCAGACATATCTTCTGCCCTCTCAGATTGAGAAATTCAACAAATACTAGACTTCTAGAAAATCACAAAATGGAGAGTTATTTTCAGTTGTCAAATAACCTTAATTCTGCTTTATTTGAAAAATGACCCAATAAACATATAACTTTTCTTTTCTGTCTCCAAAACTGTAATGAAAGTTGGGCTGCTTAAGTTTTCTCTGTGGTTATATTTGCCCTAGTCCAAAAAAGTACAACTCACCTGCCAGATTTTACAGCCACGTCATCTTTAGCTGGATGCACATGTACAATATAACACAATTTGGTTTTCTTTTTTCAATTAGCCTCTACACGAACTGTATTATTCTCCAGCTTCAGTGTTGAAAATATTGACAACAAAAGTACCTGTAAGCTGACTCTACCCACCTTTCTCCATGAAATTTCTAAATTGTGTAGAAAAATTAAGATTGGAAATAACCCAGCACCTCCATGTCCACCACTAAATCCCATCCTCAGGTGCCACATTCACACACCTTTTGAACACTTCCAGGGATGCTGATTCCACTTCCCTGCACAGGCTGTTCCAATGCATGACCACCTTCCCATTGAAAAAATTTTCTCAAATATCCAATCTGAACCTTCTCTGGTGAAACTTCAGGCTGTTTCCTCTCATCCTGCCAGTGGTTGCCTGGGAGAAGATGTTGACCCCTCCTCACTACAACCTCCTTGCAGGTAGTTGTGAGAGTGATAAGGCCTCTCCGGAGCTTCTGTTTCTTTGGGAAAAATAACCCCAAATGTAGTTTATTATATGTCTTAAGGCACTAGCACATTTCTTTTTTCTCTGATCATGTGTCAAGGTCTGATAGAGCTCCTGTTAGTGCACAGAACATCCTGTGATGCCTTCTTTTGGACCCATAGCTCACCCACGCTGCTCTTGCCACATGCTGCAGTTACTTTCATTGGAAGCAGGACACTGGGATTTTTTACCAGCCTTCCCAGGGCTGCTATCCCCAAGGGAAGAAGAGGGAGGGTAGAACTCAATGTATCTGTATTTGTTAAGCTTTCTCACAAATTTGGGGTTGCTGAATTTGAAATTATACAAAGGTGTTGTCAGGTATCCATAGTTATTCTCAGTAAATTCTTGCACTGGGATGGCAGGGATTCCACCACCTCCCCAGCTAATCTTTCACAAGGCGTATAATTAGAAGACAAACTGCTGATAAACATTCCCTTAAGCATGATTAAAAAAATCATGCTTACTGAAAAGTAATTGTATACTATTTTCATTTTTTCAATAGAAAGTAGTTGTCTTGCCTAAGGGTAAATATCTGAAAGTTGGTTGTCGATGTCTAGACTCATCAACCTAGATTCCCTTTATAGCCAGCTGAAAGAAACAGGCACCTCCAGGGCATGATTCATCTGTCTGTCTTAGAAGAAATGGCAAGTGGAGAAGGATTTCTTTCTGAAATATATGCCTCAGAAATTATTGGAGTTGTTCAGGAAATGGTTTTCATAATCTGTGGGAAATGGATTTAAAGAACTGGTTTTCTTCAATACTAGTATGAAGAAAAATGCTTTCAAGAAAATTGCATATTTAAAAATTCCCTCTTAGTAAAGTGAAAGGCATATTTTCTCATGTTTTCTTCCTTAATGTTTTATATTTCACAACAGAAAATTACATTTGGAAATTAAGAGAGGTTTTAATAAGAAAAATTGAAACTTGAGATCAAAGTGGAATATTTTGATCACACTGGTATCCTTCAACTTAAATTGCCTTTTCCTTATGAAAGGTCACCAAAATTGGTCCATATCTACAGAAAGGTTTTATTTCCATGGAAAAGCATTTTTGTAGACAAATGTGAGAACAAAATGTTTTCAACCAGCTATAAAAGTTATGTGTGAGTGGACAGAACTTCGTACAAATAACTGTTTTTAATCTCCATACCCTCTTTATAAAAACATTCTGCTTTCAATTAATAAAGTTATTTTTACTTTCTGTGGCCTAATAAGTAGCTCTCACTTAAGAAAGGGCTAACTGTGTCATAGTTTTGAGGAATGTCTTATAAAGACAAGCTTCTAATAGAATTAAAATAATTAGGCATATAAGATTGTTTTGGGCTGATTTGCTGTCACAATTTTTTTGAAGGGTGTGACCAATAGATTGAAGTATCATATAGTCCTTACCTTCATGTGACCAAATGCAAAGAAAACAAGCAGAATGACATTGTAATGAGAAGAATTTGGTTTGTTCCCCCCAATAAAAATTAGGCAGGGGTTTGAGTTTTGTATTATGATTGACGGCTATCAAGCTTTCTGAGACTGCAAAGCTAATACATCAAGCTACAGTATGACAATAATGAGCTATGACAGTCTAACTGAGTAAGGGAAAGTTTCACAGAACTGGGTGTCTGGAAGGAAGACATCCAAGTTGACAAATGACTTCTAGCTAACTTGCTTCCTTCTGCAAGGCATGTTCCAGTGTTGCTGAGAGACACATGTTAAATGGAGCTGGACAGAACTGAACACACTTCGGTAAATATGTTGCTGATAGGATGATTTACACACTGGAAAGAAGGAACAAACATTTTTAGAAAAATCTGAATGAAATGTTAGTCTTTATTCAGAAAATGTGGGATTCACCTCACCTAATCATGAATTGTCTACTATGCAGTATTTAAACTCTAAAGTAGCCAAGACACTTTATAGTCCATGAAGAGAAGTACATGTTTCTAGGGCACATTATAGATACAAGGTTTAAGATAAACACACCTAAAAGCATGTATTTCTCTTGCCAGATTTAAAAGGAAGTTGAGAGTAACTAGTTTAGATACCAGTGGTTACAATGGACCCATCACAGATCTTCAAAAAGTCTCAGAATCTGATCAACTAAACCACTGCCTATAAAATGTTCTGTAATTAATTTTCCATTTTTGCTATATTGATTTTTTAATCATTCAATTGGATTTAATTCACGGCCAGATGTTTTCTATGAAGTAATTAGCTAATTGTCTGAGGGAGTAATGAAAACTGAAATATATATGTGATATCCTAGTTAAGAAGAATTTTACCACTATGCATTTAAACTGGCCAGAAGAGGAAAAAATCTTATTAGCTTCTGTACTATATTAACTTTTATATTAACTTTTTCCCAGGAAGAAACAAATTGTTAACAAAAACTAATACTAATTAAATAAAAAAAGGGTTTGGCTTATAGTTCCTAGCATGGCACTGTATTATTCTTCCCCTATGACATCTCCATTTCCTGTGTATAGTACTGCAATATTTGCTGGACACGAGGTTAACTCAATGCCTGAGACTGGAAGGTACAGATAGCCCTGCATGTCCCAGCCCAGCCTCCCAGGGCCTCCCCCAGCCCTCTCCTGAGTCCCAGCACCTCCATTTCATCCTGTCTTGGGGCCACCGGTCCCTGGCCCAGCTATATGATGGATGTGCATGTCGCCGGTCCCCTCTGGCCCTGTGTGCCACACCCCGGCTGGTTCCCTCGGCAGAAGGAAGCAGTGCTGCTGGGCCAGCTGGATGCTGGCACTGCCTGGGGCTGTCCATAAACCTGTCCATCTCTGCCTGATGTTCTCAGCCCCTGCAGGATGGCAGCTGTGTGAGGGCACAGCCTATGCTGGGGTAGCCCTCTGCTCCTTCCTGAGGGAGCAGCCAGACCCGTGCTGCTACCCCACCTGTCATCTTCTTCAGTGTCCTCTGAGAGGCCAAAATATTGCTGATCACTGCTTGCCATTGATTTGTGTAGGCTCTTTGTACAAGCAAGCACTGGTCTTTTATTTCAGAACAAGTACACAGATGGAGCACTTTCACCTGAAATGGCAAAAGAAAAGCCCTCACAAGTCCAGGCTAGGACAAGTTCTCAATTTCTTAGGGTATTTGAAACATCCCTTCATTGGAATGACATCTGAAATGCATGAAAAGTGTAGACAAAGAGGTTAGATGAGCTCTGGGTGCTAGTGTGTGTGCAAGTTTGGGAAAAGTGGTTAGCCTGTAGATATGAGTTAGATCCTTGCCTTAGCCATATCTTTGGCTCCCAGAAGGGGACAGAGCTACAGGCACTGCAGCACTCTCGATGCTTGGCATGAACTGTCACACTGACTACCATGGAGATTTCAAAGATGTGACTTCCAGAAGGTGGAGATTGCACAGCAGAAGTAATAAAGGTCTTTGCTTTTGAATTACAGTTGCCAAAACACCAACCTGTTCCCAAGCATTTTCAAAATATTAAAATATGGGCAACATGGCAGAACTACTGTGGCACAACTGTGTTAGAAACAGCAGTTACTGAAAAAGTAACTCAAACACTCAGAAACTACTGAATCAACACCAAAAATGCTGAATGGCTGATATGGAACAGAAATTACTCTGATGGAGAAAAAAAATGGTATCAGAAAGAACTGTATAAACAGGATCATCTTCAAGACCTGCGACTAGAAGGTTTAAATGACTGGAACATATGGTAGCATGGCAATGACAGGCAACTTTCTTAACTGAGGAGGAAGTGCTTAGACTAGAAGAATACATAAACAGGCATGGTATTACAGACTGAAGATCAGCCTGGCTACCTTTTGTGCATCCAACAGCAGCCATAAGCAAATAGAGAACATAATAGCAAGGCTGATACTTTAGCCTGATGCTCTACCAGTCTTTAGCCATCCTCATCTTGGGAACTTCCTGTGCTTCGAATGATTTCTGCTTATTGTAACCTTCAGGGGATTTATTTTCAATTAACTTGTAGTGGCTCTTTGAATTAATGGAAACATCCAGACCCCATCGGCAAAGCAATCCCTATCTGGGGCCATCTTGCACCTAAACAATCCCTCTGTGTTTTGTTTTGAACCAGGTTCCTATTGTCTTCATTTAAAGTTCCATTCTTTTCTTGGAAAACGCTTTGAACAGCCCATTAGAGATGAAATGAATGTCTGTAGATATGTTTGACTGCCTAATGAGATAAAATTGCCTTTTGAACAGTATTCAATGAAACCTCAAATTTTTAAGCTGTTTGGACAGCAAATTTTAAATATTTTGACATTTCCATGGTTTGAATATCATTGTTGGTCTGTTTTGAAAGTATCTCATTATTCAGTGTTTCAGAAGGAAGACACAGTTCTTAGCACACCTTACTCTAGCCTAGATAACTCCAAAACATTTCTGGCATACAAGAGCTTTCTCAATCCCTTCTATATCATTTTACCTTTTTTTCCCCTCTTCTGTTTTTCTTTCTTTTTTAATGAGAGTCTGTTTTAGAGAAAAAAAACTCTTTCCTAGGTCGCATGGTTATTATGTCACACCAGTTGGGCTTTAAACAAGGCATTAATCAATTGACACTTCAGAATGGCCAGAAACTTCAGATGACATTCATAATAATTTCCATCAGTGAATTAAATAGCACAAGGAGAAACCAAAGTTGCATTTATTTAAAGATAACATAGTCAGTTTTTAACAGGATATCTAAATACTTCTTCCTATATAAGATGGTAATATTAACCTAGTAATCCAGAAAGTAAACTTGTTTGAATTCATCCAACAGGAAAATTACATGGAAATGGTGAAAATAAAGTAATATTTGTTTACCATAAATAGTTTTCTTATTTATTCTTTCTTCCTTCTGCATTTGATGATAAGTTAAAAGTATTAGGTAAAGCTGTCTTTATAACAGAGTTATCCAAAGATAACTTGACAGCAGACCTCCTCTGTTTAGCATAACTGAAACAAGCAAATGTGCATCTTAGCTTTTGTTGGGCTCAAAATACATTTCACCAAAGAAAGACTTCCAATTTTGTTTCCATGACAATATGCGTGACTTATAAAAGCTGTGGATCTTTTTGCCTAAGAGATGTGACTAAACCAGCAACATTTCATTTCCCTTTAAGTCTGCTTTTTTCTTAGACATGAGAAGACTTTGTTCAAAACATTTATTTATAAGAAGTTCTGCAGTCTAAACTTCCATATTGTCATTCACTTTTACCTAATTTTCAGCATCCTCTATGTAGGAATGTCCTCTTCTATTTTTATAGTATTTAATCTAATTCTCCTCTGTTTTCTTAATCTTAAAAATACATACTTTCCCTGTCTTTAGTCAGACCAATTTTGTTTCATTTCAACTCTTTTAGTGCTTCATTAGTGAACTACCTTTTACACTGAAGATTCCCCTCTCTTCTTGAATGCATTATACAAACATAATAGCTGTTTCTTAAAACAGTCTTCTCATACTTTTCTCCACTCTCTGTATTATCATTCTCTTATTAGCCCATTCTTGATTAGCTAACAAATTTCTTTCTTAATACAGGGTCTGTTTTCAAGCTTTTTTTTCATACATGATGATATTACTTTCACCCCCATCTGGTTTCTTGAGTAATAATTTTGACAAATATTTTATTTTGAAAAATATTTCTCTTTCTATACCCTATTATCAAATCTCCATATAAATATATTTCTGGTCACATGAAGACCAGAGTAACCTAAATTATAATTAATTTACAAATTATTTTAAGACCATTTGTTTTTCTTCTTTTAAATTTCTTTTCTTGTTCCATACTTTTTTAGTCTATCAATAAAATGTACTTATTGTTTCAGCAACACCTCTCACCAAAATCTGTAAAATTATAATTTGCTACAATTTCATATTTGTAAAGGATGACTAGAAGGGGAATGCATTAGTGCTCTTCCACATGTACATAATTAGTCCACCAAAGTTACTTCTTCAAAACAATACCTTCAAGATCTCACCAAAATTCAAAAACTCTTGATAATTGAACAGAAGTATTGTGCTCTAAAGTCTAAAAATTTTCACATTTCAGTGAGAAAACCATATGACTGCTATTTAGAAGAAATCTCAAGGGAAAGGGATGGGTTTTCTTTTTTATTTGTATTTCAGTGTTCCTACTGTTTCACAGAATTTGGTCATCCAAGGAATTTTCATCAGGCTCTGAAGCTTTTTCTGTTACTAGTGAATTGTTAAGCCACAATTCTGACCCAGGAAGGTGTTTTTGTCTATGCATATTTTGCAGTTGAACCAAAATTCTCCAAAGCTGAGAGAGGAATACTTATATCTTAGCTTTTTAAAATGTAAGACCATCACCCATTTTAAACTGAAGATTATAAAATAGTCTAAATTTTATGTCATTTGGTGTATAATATTTATTTCTGCCCATCTAATTCATCCTTGCCTTTTTGAAAAATTAATTAAAATGCATTTTTCATGGCATAAATTAGGTACATATACTGAGGTATTTCTGTATTATTTATGCTTTGATTTTTGTATTGCTGCCTCCTCATGTACTGGAAAAGATGGAATAAGCATAAAATGGATTGGATCTGGTTCAAGTAGAAATGTCAGCTGTGATATAAGTGGTGTATCTTGAATCAGCAGCAAGTAACTAGAGCTACTGTGGAGACCAACAACTGGACCTTTGCCTTTTTGAATGATTGACAGACAAGAAAATATTTCACCTGGATGTCCCACTATCCTTTTCAACACCTTGTGAACTCTGAACATCACAGATTTCCTTCTACAGACATGCTGATTTATAGAGATAGATCCTGTACTGTGAAGACACAGCCTTCCTTTCCAGCAGCCTTTTGCAGTGTCTGGCAGAAATGCTATCAATGTCTATGTATGGGCATATGTCATGCCAGGGATTTCAGTTTAGAGCACGTCAGTAAAATAAGGGAAATTTAATTTCTGGTTTGTGCCACGTCCTGCACGTAAGTACTAATTTCTAGAGTCTTTGATGCATGTCATGGCTGTGGATTTGGATTGCTTTAGAAGTCAGCATTTTGTTCTGTCAAAAATGTGCAATCATTTGAGCACCTCAGCACTGGAACAGTTCTTTCAACAGTGGTTCTTCTTTTGTGGTTATTTAAATCACTTTTCCATACACAAGAAAATAAGTTTTATCCAGTTGGCAGTATTATCCATTATTATTTGCACTTAGTACACACATGCAATCTCAAAAACCCCTGAGGAGGGCACCAGCAGCAATGACTTGGGACACAAAATGTGTGTAATTTGTTGCATTTCTAGCTCCTTGTCAGGCCAGTGTGTACTGGACATGGTCTGTAACAATTCCATTCAGTTTTGAAAGGAGGTGTGGCTATTGTATATATGCTAGATAAAAAGAATGTACAGACTTCTTGCCTACATCTTCGGAAAAATCTCCACCAACTATGCTTTCTTTGATCTGCAAATATAAATGCAAGTTTAGAATAGTTTGATGAGTTTTCATGCAGGATTCTTTATGTAGTCCTGTTCATCTGTGTGGAAAAAAGAGAAACCGGAATGCATTTTTGAAATAGTTAACAGGACAATTAGGGTGATGGAGAGCTGTGGGAGATTGGCTCTCAGTACACTAAATCGAGAGCTAGAAAGAGAAATGATCACTGCCTATAAATAAAGAGATCAGTGTAGGAGTAGAGCTGTTTAAACTAAGGGGCAGCAGTACAGCATAGATGAAGAGAATTTGGCATGAATTAATTCCAGGCTTGAAATTCGAAGAAGGATTTTAGAATTCAAAACATTCAGGTTCTGGAAGAATCTTCTAACAGTAACAAAGTGAAAATTTGTTTGCCTGGTGCTTGATTGAGTTATGAAAGAGATTGTGTTATATGATTGCTTGAGGCAGTTGCAGTTGGATTTGATAACCAGAAAGTTGTTCTCAGTTTTACTTCCTATTCTTCTGGTATGTTTTTGGCCATCTCCATGGTTTTTGGCCATCTCCAGATTTAAAGTGTGAGAAAGCAATACCCATAACAGCTGTGTGACTGTAACATGAACAAAACCATTGAGAGTAAGGAATTTTTATAAGAATCTTGTTCTTCTCTGAGGAAAAAAATCCAGTCTGTGGCCTGTTGGACAGCAATAACAGAGAGACTTATTGCACACATGCATATAATTTGCTGTCTTGGCCAGTACATAAAGATACATGCTTAACCAAAAAAGTTGAAAATTCAAGTTGCTGTTTCCAAACACTGAGTCCATGTTGAGTAATATGTAACATCTCACTTTGGAAAGAGGTTGCTGGTCTGCTGCAGATACTCACTGAGCTTACAGCTGTGAAGATGTTAGGTCACCAAAGGAAAATCTCACTTGAACCTGCTGAAGGTGTCCCAGCAAGTGCAAGAGATTTCAGGCAGCACTGTTGAAACATTCCACTATGGAGAAAGATGGGTCTCATCTCATCTAACTTTAGATGTCTACAATAAAGCCACTTACTGCTAAGCTAATCACTGAGTTTCCTCTTCATCTGTAGGGAGGAAATAAGTATTTATTATATTTAAGGGGGGGAAAGAAAGCATCAAGGCACAGTACTCCTTCTAATTCTGTAGCCTTTATTTTCAAATGGCAGTATTCCAAGCATAGTAAATTGGAAAGCATATTAACTGAGTGGTTTAGAATTCCTTTTTAGTTAGATTATTTTTCAACCTGCTTGAAGCAATGGAGTAGACAGCAAGAGATAAAAGAACTAGTAATGTTATTGCCACTAAGAAACAAATAAGACAATTAAAATACATACCCATGCAGAGTTGCTATGTTTTACATGGACAGCATTTTGAAAGTTTAGCTTCTCTAAAGGTATTTATGCACAAACTTTCTTGTAACGCTCCAAGAATTTAGAATTGGAAATTGTAGATGCCAAGTTATCAAGGGTGACTTCAATCTGTAAAGGAAAAAGCAATATCATCTGAAAATAGCTACCAGTGAGAGCCAAATAACTTTTTTTTTTTTTTTTTTTTTTTTTTTTTTTTTTTTTTTAAAGTTTGAGCTTGAAGGTATTAGGAGCTACAATCACCTAGGTTATTTTCACATGAGATGCCAGTAGAGTGGGGTATTGTTTTTAGTTCAGTTAAGCTAACACTACATGTGTTGTCCCCATGCTCTGCAGGTCAAAAAGGATCCTGGTCTACATCAGAATATTTGTGTATCTTGTTTCTACAAGATTTCTTACCTTCTATATTTTGGCAATCTCAGATGGATTGTTATAATTTAGTTTTTCTAAGAGAAAAGATAGCAAAAATGTTGGATTTTAACTGGGGGGAGAAAGAAGGCAGTTTGCAAGGACAGAGAAGATTTTGGTAGCAGTGCTGTTGGGCAAAGGATGTCTTAAATCTTTGAGATGTGGCCTGAAGAAGCTGCCTGGGAAGGGCAAAAGGCAAAGCCTACTGATGAAAAGTGAAAAAGAATCACTAGAATTTTAATAACAAAAGGAGTTCTTTGCCTGCCGTTTTCTATCCTGGCTAACCAGACAATATACCTGCCAGTAGTGTGAATATTTATGATTCTTTTGGACAGTGAGTATATATGTTACTATTCTGATCCTGTTCCTTTTGAAGTCTGTAAAAAATCATTGGTAACTTCAGAGGGCCCAAGAGCTCAGAGACCCACCAAATTTAGAGATTCTTGATTGGAATATGGGCTCCTGAGGGAAGAGTTTATAATCCTCATGGATCTTCTATCAGGATTTCTCCAGTGATATGATAGATGTTATTGATATATTTATTGGTGGGTACTGATTGACTGAAGAAATAGAAGGATGAAGAGGTGAATTCTAGGGATTTTGGTGACAATAATTAGTATGTAATAAATGCAAGACTATTAGTACCAGCCTTTGTTTTATGTGCAGGCTGCAGGCATATGAGGAAGGGGAGCCACACAATAATGCAGTCCCAGTTATCATGTGATGAATTTTGTGAGGGACTTTTGGTCCTTGAAAAGGGCCAGATAAATTTTAAGGATGATAAGAATTACTATGAATTTTAAGGATGATAAGAATTACTCTAGGGATGTAATCAGCAGTGAAACTAACCCGGAAAGAGAAAACAAAAACATCTCCTTAAAATACAAGTCTACCCTGACTTTGAAATACAGTTTTCACAAAGTTCCAAACAAATACTTCGTAAAGATTTGAATGCTGAGGTAACTTTAGAAATACATTTTTTTACCCATTTATATGGATAGTTAGCAGGGGTCTTGCCATGTTTGTCCCTTTACAATGAAAATTGATGCTAAGTTACCTGTCAACTTTCAAGAATGTGTCTCAGCCTCAATTTTCTAATAAACAAGAAGTTACATTATTCACAGAGGTATTGCATTGAATATATTTATGAATGAAAAAGAAGTTGGTATGGCAGTGGCTGAGTAAGCCAGGCTACAGTAGATGTGTTTCTACACAGTGTTGTCCAGCTCAATCAAAATTGCAAAGGCTAGTAGACAGAAGGGTGTAGTGAGGAATGTCTTAAATCAAGAAAGTGTCAGCTGGATCCCATTTTCTGATTTAAACATTTACACAGATGAATAACCTATACTTAAAAACACAAAACCTAATGAATAAGCAATAAGACACTTAACCTGTAGCAATTTTGAACTCCTATCCTCTATATTTAAGATGAGTTCTGTCTCATTCAGCTTTGTCAGAGGAGGAGGATGCTTTCTGAAGCAGCCAGCTCTGCTCAACAGGCACAGAGTGCTGTCTCCATGATAACCCCTTAGAACAGCAGGGGACTGAACATCACCCTTGCCTCTTCTGTTCTGCTACTTTGGGATATGCATTTGGTGTAAAAAAAAAAATAAAAATCCTCTAACACTGAAAAATTGAAGTAGTTTTTTGTCGCAGCAAAATAATGTAAAAAATATTGTTTGCCTTCTCTCTCTGCTGAGGCTTCCTGACTGGGACAGGTTTTAACCTAAACATGTGCTGGGCCTCCTTCCAACGTGGCCAGTGCTCAAGGGAGCAGAAAAACAGACATTCAGATGTGAAATACTTGTTTCTACAAATTTTCCTTCTCTCCCTTCCATATTTTTCTCTTTTAAGTGCCATCACCTTGAAACAATAGGCCCATCAGCTGTACAGTAATTTTGGGCAGAATCACAAAAAGACTGATACAGAATGCAATCAGCAAGGAAGCAAATTGAGGTGTTTAATTAATGGCAATGAACATGGCTCTGTTGACTGTGTCTTACCAAGCAAATCTGGTATTGCTTATACTTCCATTAAAAGCATGGTTAATACAAGTTATTGGTGTAATATCTTTAAATTTATGACATTCTGATACAATTAGGAGTTTACAAAATCAATACAACCGACTTCAAACAAATGAAAAACTAGCCAAGTAATATATTGCAAAATATAATTATATAGTAAATTGCAAATCATCCATTGGGGTGTTTTTAGCAGGTCCTGCAGAGATCTTTGTCAAATCTTGTGCAATGTCTTTGTTAAAACTGAGAGAAAACATAGTATCAGTCAGTGAGTTGGATGCAATCTGTACATGACTTGACGGGTTGAAGGGTTGAACCTAAAACATCCCACCAAATGGGAAGCTAATAGATAGACCATTACCAGTTGAGAATCATATTGGTTACAGTGACCACGAGATTGTAGAGTTTAAAATCATGAGTGAAATGAAGAAGACAAATATTAGAATAATAACCCATTTGGAGAACAGACTTTGGCTTATTCTGTGATCTTCTTGGCAGTATCTGGTGGGGAGTAGAGGACACCAGGGCACAGGAGAACTTGTTGAATTTCCTCAGAGAATAAAATCCCTCTATTCATATGTGCAGGAAGGTGAGCAAGGGTGGCAGAAGGTCAGCATGTATTAACAGAGAACCCCTGAATGAACGCAAACACTGAAAAGAAGTACATGAAATGAGGAAGAAGGAATGGAATGCTCGGGAGGAGCATAAAGATGGTTGCTAAAGAATGCAGGGATGAAGCTGAGAAAACCAAAGCTCATCTGAAGTTGGGACCAGTAGTGAATGTGAAGGACAAAACAAAGGACTTCCCTGAATACAAAAATGCAGCAAAATGAAGACAGAGGAAAATTACTCATGTGAGTTTTAAGTACATTAATTCCAGCAGTGGCGATTTTTAGATTGAGCTGGTGATTTTTTGGTGGATCTGACCCATTTCTATTATAAATGTTATAGTGAATATAAAGATACAGTAAGCTATATCCTGAGTACTGGAATAATTCTTTGTGTCTTTGGACAAATAAAGTGATGAAGAGGAAGTACACAGTGCTGGTAGCAGTTCTCAGGATACCCAAACACATGGATGAAATTTGCCTACTGATACATACTTTACATACTTTGAAGATACAAATTGATCCATCTGCCTACACTGCCAAGCACAGGGGCACACTAAATTTTTCAGGCATCTTGTTCCTCTTATTACTGAAAAAAGCCCCAAATCCAAGCAAACCAGTAAGTCGTTCCACTAAGGATAGCAGAAAAACTACAGTCATCCTCCACTCTCCAAATTTTGTAGACAGGTGAATACAAAACAGTGAAAACAATTACCAAACTTTAATAATATACTGGATTATATAGAAGAAATCATACGCATAAGAGTTATTAAAATTCTATAGATTTTGGCACTAATCTGTTCAAGTAAATTTTTAAAATTATTTTTACAAACTAAAAATCAAGAAACAATGAACCTTCCAAGTTAGTAGGTCTGGCACAAAAATATTGAAATGAAGTACCTGCCTCCAGGAGATTACTGGAAGGGTTTAAGAAAAAAAGATAGGAAAGCCCAAGAAAACAGAGTTGATTTGTCAGGGGTCATGGACTGCCTAGCTATTACTGAATTTCTCTGTGGACAATCTAACAGAAAAAGGAGGATTTGTAGTGCTATAACTCATGTTATCTTATTTTTCCACCTTACTTATTTCAGAGCTGACAGGAATTCATAGGAGTCATGCAGTATGTTGCTCAGCTGGAAGTTAGGCAAAGAAATTCAGATTTAAGCATGCAGTATTAGAAACCCTCCTTAGAAATTTGGATTAAACTTTTCCTTTATGAGATCTAAGGGACAATAATTACTATGGAAAGGTCAAAATCAGCTAACAGCTAAAATTAGCTAGCAAGAAGTGAGACACCTACATTACCAGTTAGTTACTTTTGAAAGTGCAAGTGAGGAAGTCTTTAAAGGCTAGTGCTAGTACTTCTTAACCCAGTACTTGCTGTTGCAGTTGTCCTTACTGCAAGCAATGTCTTCCATTTTCACTCAGAAAAAAACATTCTTTCCCCTAGTAATCTTCATTACTTCTCCATAAACTTCTATTTTAGGAACTCTCCAGATCGATTTGAACTTCAGATGTCAGAAGCAGAGCAATTTTACTGGATTACAAAGTGCAGCTAAAGATTTGGCTAAATAGCTAAAATTAGGGAATGAGAAGTAAAAAGCCTGGTTCTAGGGAAGAAACCATTTGTTTTTAGGTGGAAATCAGCATCAGAAATGTCTTTCCATTTCAGTCAGAACTCTGCTCCTTCAAGTACAGCAACAGAGAAGGGCATTCTCTTCCTTCTAGCTCCGAGAGTAAAAAGGAGAAATTTCTCTTCTTCTGCCAAGAGAAAATATCCCATGAGTGAAGAAGTAAATATATGAGTAACAGACCAAAGCTGTTTGAATGAGATAGAAAAACCAGAAGTTTCCAAGAAACAATGCGATGGAGAAGGATGGAAGCAGCAAAGCAAGATAAATAATAAAAAAGTTGGAACAAATCATTGGGAAAAAACTCAAAACCTCTACAACAACCTACCATGGACAAAAGAGGTATGACTACTGGAAAAGAAGAAAGAGCATCAAGAACACTTTATATTGCAGTAGAGACATTTCTGTACCAAATACTGCATTCTAATAGTTGATAACATTTCATGGGAAATAGTGACACAAATCTGAATGAACAGGAAGGTGCCCAGGGTATGTGGTTTTAGGGCAGACCTCCATGCCTGCTATGCTCATGGGACAGCTGAGAGAACATCATTAGTGGTAGTGCTGGCAGTTTTAAGTAATGCTTGCTTTTTAATGAAGCTTGACTTGATTATGCTAATTAATAGAAAAATGTCAGAGGAATCTATTTTTCCAGTTCCAGACTTGAAAATTTTCTAAAATGCTAGACATTACATCAGAAATTTTTGAACATTTTGGAATTTTTAGTTTTACTTTTTCATTAGCTAAAGTCCATGTTTTTCAGGTGATTGAAAATAATAACCTCTATGCAGCCATTTTGTCTATTCTGCTACCCACAGTGCCTTCCATTGTGCATACACCAAGATACCTGCTGACCTGACAAGGGTTTGTTAAGGTCAAGTGTTCTTTTAAGAAATCTCCTCTTGACTCTCTTCACTCCTGCAGTTTATATTTCTTTCCATTTTCTTCCAGCATGATAATAATGCAATGTTAAGAGGAACAGTGCGAGTGAAAAACAGAGTAGATATAAATCTGCTATCTTAATTTTAGATGTGGATGGAGATTCAGACACCCCAAAAAAAATCTCTTGAGGCTGTAATTAGCCTTTTTGCAAAGAGCAAGTCAAGAACTGCAAAGTTTTATCTGATTAGCTTCTAGCTGCAAGTTTTCACCTTTCATTATTGTCCTGTCAGTTTGAGGCTGTTGTAGAAGCTGCTTTATGTCAACATCAACAGGAGGTGAAATCCCACATGAACCACCAGGTAAGGCCCAAAATGAAAATAGAGGTCTTGCATTTCTGCAGAATAGCAAAGTGACAGGAAAGAAGAAATTAGGACTTCTGTAATGAAAGGTGAACCTCTTGCTGGAGGAGGAGGCACAGTCAATTTCTTAGGAATATGCTATCTGAAGACCTACAATAGCTGAAAAGCCCCACCAGTATAAGAAAGCAGACATGGTTATCACAAGGTTGAGCTTATCGACTGAAATGAAGTAAATCCAAAGACTGACAAGTGTCAAAGCAACAAAACTTTTGACAAGTGTCAAAACAACAAGTATAGAAATATCTTTTTTACAGAATTCAGTTATTTTCTCTATTAGGTACCTAATTTAAGCACAGCCTCATTAAAAATGTAGGTACTTTGAGTGAAAGAGAAGGTGATCTCTGCTTAACTATATTAAGCCTGTATTACTGAAAGAGTAAAGATTTGAACATCTCAGCTAGGAATTCTGGTCATCTAAAATTACAGTTAAAAATTTGCTAAAATCATAAAGGTAATAATTTATAGTGTTTTGCTGAAGTATTAATGTTCTATAGAAAAAATGGACTTCCCTTGAACAAAACCCTTTGTATCTTGCTTAGAGGTATGTTTCCACAAGAGCTCTGCTAATCATCACAATTTTCCTGCCACTATCTTCATCTATTGACAATTTATCTCTTTGTCCATTAAAGCCATGGCAGGAAAGTCAGAGCTTTGGAAGGTTCATTTAAAAATCAGGTGGTTTTTTTGAATTTTTTTGAGAACGAAAGTGGAGCTGAGGGAGGAGAGGGAGAAGAAGAGGCTAGAAATGTAACTTCATAATTTTCAAGGATGCTACCAATGTGTTTTTTTACTTGAACATTTCCAGAACCTGGGCTAAGTTTGTTTTCTCACAGCCTATTCATATCCTGTCTCCTACGAGGAATACTGAGAAACACTGAACCCTGAATATTTTTGAAAACTGCTTCAGAGCTTTAGAACTTCTTGTGTTAATGGAGGTACTTGATGTTCTGACTTTTTTTCCTCAACCTGTTCACTCCCCAACAATCTCTTCACTGAAGCATTACTATGATAAAAAAAGAAAAAATACCCAATTGAACCCTGTAAAATATTCTGTAGGAATCTCTGGCATTTGAGTGTCTAGGCACAGATGACTTGAATCATGCTTAATCATTGTATTTTGAATGCAAAAGTGACAGAAATTGCTGCTAAATAAAAACACTTGGTCCTAGTAAAATTTAGTTCTCCTGGTTTGGGTGCAACACTCAGAGATATGTGTGAGTTAATAGCAGCAGTGATAGAAGTCTGGTGATAATGCCCCATGAAGGCTTGTCATGATTTGACTTCTGCATCTTCTATGTATTACACAATTTCAGTGCAATCTCAATCTTAGAACAGAACCTACAGCTCTCTATAGATAACACTTAATATACTTTTTGGAGAACAATGCTTGACATGATGTACTCTTCAGTTGTAGTGACATATTAGTTTGTTCTGTTTATGACACAAATTCTACTCATGAATATACTCATCAATTGTAGTTAATTACTATTTAATTCGCACGCTGCAGACTAAAAAAAATCTTGGTAAAATCATATAATCCACCAGAAGCAGAATTTTGGATGCATAACAGCAAATAGTAGTCTTTTTTTTTTTTTTCTTTTGTTAAAGACACAAGAAACATTGAGGCTTTTTAGTTTGTTTGATACGATTTCATTTTGTATGAGAAAAAAAATAGCTGGATATTGATAAGTTACTTTCACTAGTCTGCTTGTTTGGAAGACAGTTGATTGACTCTTTTTAGTTGACAGTTGTCCATGAATATAATGAACAATATATGGATATCATTATAAATATGGGTCTGACATTTATGTAAGTTTGGATATATGCTCCTGAAATTAATGGAGCTGCACTGATATCAATCCCAGGCAAATTAGGTTAAAAGAATCCCAAAAGGTAAACATAGCTGCACCAAGGCAGTCTCTGATACATGAAAAGTGTCTGAAAACAAAATAGAATTATGGTTTGGCATTTGCATTTGAGCCACTGCCAGCCTAACAGACCTAACTCAAGTAATAACTGTGAAGATACAATGGTATGGTCTTCCATGCGCTCTAGAACATACAACAGAAAATTCCTTCCAGTTCTCTTTTGCTTTTGAATGTTTGCAGTGTTCTATGTGCCTTGCAACAGTTAGATTGAGCTTACAGAGAGATTTGATGCCACATGCTGTTATGAAGAATATCTTGTGCTATCAAGAACACCTGTACTTCTTAAAAGGTCTACCTTACCTCTCTTGCCAGTGGTGAGAGACGTAATTTCCAAATCCTTTGGTTCTTTATAGATTTTTACATGTTTGAAAATCAATGAAGTAGCATCCTATATTTTCTTTGCACATCTGTAAGTAATTATCCAATGTACAATGCAGGGACAATTCAATCAAAGAGGACAAGAAATTAATTTTATCCCCATTATCCTTTTAACTTTGGGTGCTTTAAATCTGGAATGGGTCCATAAGACCTTGTGGACCAAAGGCAAATGAAAATAATGGATTTGTTTTGGTCTCAGATGCAGTGAACCAAATACTCCTTTCCCTTGTCCTTAGGGGACATTTCCTGTCATATAAAAAAGACTGCTGAGCCTCTACCAACAGATTGACCTCTTCCCAAGCTAGTTTCTTTAGCTGGGATACAACATTATTTGCAGGGTATCAATGGCAAGGTTTTGCTAGTGGGGGACCTGCAGGGGTGGCCTCTCTTGGAAGAGGTCAGAGACTGCCCCATGCCAGGTATGAACAGTTCAAGCCAGCTCAGCAATGGATCCACTGCATGCCAAAGCTAAAGGAAATGGGAGGAATTTGTGGTGCCTCTGTGAGGACACATGTAAGAAAATGCAGAAAACACAAAGGGTAATAGAACAAGTGAAAAAAAGGGGCAACAACAAGACCACAGCAGTAAGGCATGCTCCATGGTGGAGTGATCACATCCCTGAAAGAACTGAATGGGGTCTTGCACTGGAGCAGGTACTTCCCTGAAAAGTCTATGACCCATGGAGGAGTCCACACTGGAGCAAAAGAAACTAAGAAGGAAGTAGAGTAAAAAAAAAAGAACAAAGCAGCACAAAGAAACAGCTACACACTGGCCCCAGGAGCCTGCTTCATCTGTTGCCTCGCTGTTGGAAAGGAATATAAGCTGCAGTGAAAGGAAGGGGAGAGGAGACTGGGGAAGCAGGGAGGAGAGGTGTCTGCAGTGAAGTTGGAGTGGGAGAGAAAAGCTGTCTCCCTTAAGTGTTTAGGTATTTGTCATTTTTGTTTCCCAAACCTGAAATCAGCAGTTAAATGTTTTAAATTAAATTCACCAGGTTGAGTCTGCCATAGCTTCAGTTATTGGTGAATGAGCTTTGTTTTTATACATGAGTTTCCTCATTCTTGTCCTTCCTATTTTCTTTTCATTCCCACTGTGAGAAGGGAAAGAGTGAGCATACTGTGGGTGCTTGGCGGCTGGCCGGAGCCATCCCACTACACACTGGACTTGGCAAAGCATCCTGTCAGCGGTGGCTACCGGCGGGACAAGGTTTTCACTCGCCCCTCGCTGGCAGTTTGACATGCACCTACGAATCTTTAAGGACTTCAAAACACCAGTCGTTCACTTTCCCCACGACTATTATGGATATTATGTATGGAAGATAAGCAAGCTAATCCACCGAAGGTTACAAATGAAAGGGTATTTTTCCGGGAAGTGCCAGGCCTGCAGGAGGAGCGGGCTGTTCTTCACCGGGAGCCGAGCGGGAGCCGGGCGCTGGCCGTGGTGCTGAACGGACCCCGCCGCTCCTGTCGGAGGTAACAACTGTCGGAGGTAACAACTTCCATGTGCACACCTTGAAGTGGCACAGTGGCATCACCAATATTGCATGAAGAGTAGGAAACATTTCCCTGTTTCTATTCACTACTTGTTTGCACATTCACTGTTTGTACTACCTCTTTGTGCCACAGTATCGCAATGAGAACTCAGATTCTTGTCCACTGTGACTCCACAATTTATTTTAAACTTCCATGGGAGTAACTAAGAGTTGAAAGAACGAACACTATACCTGCAACTTTTTAAAAGTTCTGTATAGACGGCTGGAGCAAGAATCATCTATGAATAAATTACTTTTTTTATCTACTTATACTCAACAATCCATATTAATGCCGTTACATCATGGATATTGGCACCTGCCCACTCAGATCAGGGTGATGTAAATATAAACATTTACACTTAATATTTGCAGATTTTCCACATTAAGTGACATTTTTCCGTTTGAAAATACCAGTGCTTTTTGGAAAGAAATGGGATTAGCACTTACCACAATTAAATCTATTTGCGGAACAACCAAATGGAGCTGGGAGAAAACAAATTAATCTATGTATCATTAATTCATGGCATTTAGCATCAAAAAAGATGCTAGATTACTCAGCCTGACACTTTGCCTTTCATAAACCCTCACATTTTACCAATTTACCCCTGCCTTGAACTCAGATATTGATGTGGTTAAAATTGCCTTCTGAAAGGAAGATAGGCCTGATTTTTTTTAAAAAGGGAATATTTTCCTCCCTTCCCCCAGTATTATTACTTTCTCTACTAGGGAAGAGATCTTGGTATTTTCTTTATAAAGAAAACATGTCCAAGTCACTTCATAATATCCTCCTTGCTAAAAATAAGCACTCAGCTCTTTAAGTCTTTCATGATATATTTGCAGTCCCTTTCTGCCCTTTCCTCTAAGTTTTTAGCAACAGTTTTGAGACGTATGTAGCACACCTTGAAGTGGCACAGTGGCATCACCAATATTGCAGAGTAAGAAACATTTCCCTGTTTCTATTCACTACATGTTTGCACATTCACCATTTGTACTACCTCTTTGTGCCACAGTATCGCAATGAGAACTCAGATTCTTGTCCACTGTGGCTCCACAATTTATTTTAAATTCACTATTTTTCAGCTGAGAATTCAGTATTCTGCAGGGATAGCTGTATCTTGCTGTATTAAATTACAGCTTGTTTGAATAGACAGGTCTACCAGCTGACCCAAATTGTACTGACTTATCTACATTCACTGTTAGTTACCATTCTGCCAACCCTCATGTCATCTGCAGCTTTTATTAATGCTCATTTTATATTTACTTTTAGGTCACTGAGGAGAATGTTGAATACTGTGAAATTTAGTCATAAGGAAATCCATCAGAGACACACCACCCTGGGATGATTCCATATTGACAGACAATGTTGCAGACTATAATTTCGGAGTCCCCTTATTATGCACTTTGCATTGTATTGTATGGTCCTAATTGTTTAACAGAATGGCACGAGGTGCTAAATTATATTCTTTACAAAAGCCTACATTAAATTATCTCAGTTCCTTTAGCAAAGGAATTCTTATGTCAAAGAAGTAAAATGACCTACTTTTTTGTTAACTCAAATTTTTATCTTCCTACTTTTTAATTCCCATTAAAGATAGTTTATGAAAGATTTCATTGCAAATATTGTGTGGTTTTATTCTGCACTGCTCTCATGTTAAATTGGCATAGTAAAATACTATTCCACTCTTATTTTCATTATATATTCCCATGCTTTAACATTTCCTTTAGGCAAATATTCTACAATATTCCGTTTACTGTGATGAGCTATCCTCTATACTGTATTATTCAGAGCAGCCAAAGCTGACTCACGAAAGATTCATTATTTGTTGTTCCATAACTGCTGCTATTTACACTCATTTCCTATGGGATGTTTCCACTCTTCAAACCACAGAGAACTCAGAGACTGAGTGCAAACTGGATGCTAAAAGATAATAGGTGAAATAAGGACTGTAGTGATACAACCATGAAGAAATTCACATCTAGAGGTCTGTATTGGTAGGGAGTAAAGTGGGAAAAAGATTTAGGCAAGGAAGTTAATAATGTTTAGACTGCAATACTGAGATATATACTTTTTTCATAGCTCCTGAATGTCAAGGAATTGCTTGGTTTTGTTCTGGTAGAAATGAAGCTTGGTGTTTCAGGCCAAAATTATACACACTGTAGCATTTAAAAACTGAGCATGAATATTTACAGTTTAAAGGTTCTAATTTAGACGTGAAACAGTAAATCAAGGACATTTTGAGAAAAAGCAGCCAGTCAATCTTGAATAAGCCCCTGAACAACCAGAGACTTTTTTCAGCACATATGGTTGTCTAACAGGGTGCCTCAGAACAGTGGGTGATATTATGTGCCATATGTGCTGCTATACCTAAGAATTTTTTGGTTTCTGGTAACACTAAACCCTAAGACTAAACTATAAAACTACCTTGCCTACCTAGCTCTTCTTAATCAATATCAACATCTTATTATTCCATTTATATTTATATTTAACTGCATTCTTAGTAGGCTGCAAGAATGCCTTGTATCTGTCAGCAGAAAATATGAGGAAGAATGTTTTACATAAATAACACTTTCTAAGTGTTCAAGGATTGTTATCTTGCTATTCATTTGATTATTGGAAATACTTAACTGGAAAAAAAGTCAAAGAGGAGTAACTAACAAAGCAAGCAATGTGGAGGCTCTGAAATCTTGTGTCATAAATTTAATAGAAAGGCATAGAATTTATCTTCAATACACATAAAGGTGTGATAATACGGTAAGGAATATTTTCCTGACCAACAACACTTATTTGGTATCTTCTATTTAGGAATTCATACATTCGTAGAGCTCCAAGGTCTCCCAGGTCTCTAAAACACCTCTGCAATAATGAACTTTGAATCACAGAATCATAGAATCATTGAAGTTTGAAAAGACCTCTAAGGTCATTGAGTCCAACTACTAACCCTGACCCAATTTTCATCACTAAACCATATCCCCAAGTGCCACATCCACACACCTTTCTAACACTTTCAGAGGCAGTGATTCCACCACTTCCCTGGGAAGCCTGTTCCAAAGCCTGACCACCCTTTCAGTGAAGAAATCTTTCTTATTATCCAATCTAGACCTCCCCTGGTGGAACATGAAGCCATTAACTCTTGTTTCACTTGTAAGAGACCTACCCCCACCTGGGAGAAGAGACCTACCCCCACCTGGCTACAGCCTCCTTTCAGGTAGCTGCAGGTCCGCCTTGAGCCTCCTTTTCTCCAGGCTGAACAATCTCAGCTCCCTCAGCCGCTTCTCAGAGGACTTGTGCTTCAGATTCTTTCACAGTTTCTTTGCCCTTCTCTGGACTCGCTCCAGAGCCTCAATGTCCTTCTTGTAGTTAAAAGCCCAGACCTGGACACAGGACTCGAGGTCAGGCCTCACCACTGCAGAGTTCAGAGGGACAATCACTGCCTGGTCCTGCTGGCCACGCTGTTGCTGGTACAGGCCAGGATGCCATTGGCCTTCTTGGCCACCAGGGCACACTCTGGCTCATGCTCTGCTGCTGTCAAGCGGCACTCCCAGGTCCTTTTCCCTGGCTTGCCTGTAGCACTGCAGGGCGTTGTGGTGACCCAAGTGCAGGACCTGGCACTCGGCCTTGTTAAGCCTCACACCGCTGGCCTCTGCCAATGATCCAGCCTGTCCAGATCCTTCTGCAGAGCTGTCCTGCCTTCCAGCAGATCAACACTCCCACCCAACTTGATGTCATCTGCAAACTGACTGAGATCACTTGATCATGTCATTCAGATCACTGATAAAGACACTAAAGAGAACTATCCCCAATACTGAGCCCTGGGGAACCCCACCTGTGACTGGATGCCCAGAGGGCTTAATTATTCACCATCACTCTATGGTCCATCCATAACTTCATTGCATGTGATACAATATACATTTATAACTTGGCCTAAAAATTTGGGAATTCATTTGGTTTGTGTAATTATTTAAAAATAACTTGTGGAATTTTATTTCTGAAAAGCAAGTATTCAATCACTGTGAAATGGAAAAATGTTTGAGGCACATCTTACTTTGAATATTTTATGGTGAAACACCTACATCACCAGTCACTTTGCACGTGAGGAAGTCTTTAAAGGTGCTAGTGCTAACACTTCTTAACCCAATACTTGCTGCTGCTTCACAAATGATTTCTTTCATTTTCTCTTACAAAGGAGCATTCTCTCCCTTAGCAATTTTCATTACTTCTCCATAGATTTCTATTTTTAGGAACTCTCCAGGCAGGTTTGAACTTTAGCTGTCAGAAGCAGACAAAATTCTACTGGATGACAAAATTCAGCTAAAGATTTGGCTCCCCTGCCAAATGCAGAAATCAATGAGATTTCCTGGACCGAGTGTAAATTTTAAAGTAAACACATTAATGCAAGTGTGCCATCATATCTGCACTTTGCATCCATCCTCTGCTTAAAAAATAAAATATTCTATACACAGATGTACTTTACAGACAAATCTCTAAGAACAAGTGGGATGTCATATAAAAGATTTGAAAAATGTAACAAAAGGCTCTGGATGTCAGAGGACAGTATAGAGTGGGTCTTTGTCACTGTTGGTGTGCCCTTTGCTGTCAATCAGCTCTGCTAGTAAAATGAAGAGGTCACAACCTCACCCCTTTCAGCCAGCACATCAGAAGACCAAAGGAAGAACATTTCACACAAAATGGTCTCACATGAAGAGGAAAATGCTATGTTGTCTGTGACTCTTACTCTCTGGCAGATCCTATCAGATTAGCTTTTCTATCTTCTAATTTCCAGCAGTTGCTGGTGTTTGGTTATTCAAATATACTTATTCAAGTCCAGCACCAGTTACAATCACAAGCAAGACAACTCACATCTCTTGCTTTTCTCATAGCCTCATTGCTATGTTCAGGCACTATCACAAGAGTGTCCAACACCATGCTTAGACAATTTTGTTGTGAGGTAAGATCTCCCTTGGGAGGCACCAGCATTCATTGATTTCCTCTATGGTTTTTCCCAATGCACATTACCTTTCAGGACATTCATGTACTTTTGTTCTGGGATGTGATGGGGTCAAAAGATTTGTTTTGTTGCTACTTACCCTGTCGGAAGGATATTACAACTATAGCATCACATTAATGAAAATTGTGAATAATTACCAAGGTGTAATAAGGAAGCTCTTGTAATAGTGTAAAAACAAAGTTGTGCATACATTTAATGAAAAATCTTGTCACTTCCAGAAAAATAACAATAGCAATGCTTAAGATTCCTCTTGATAGGCATTAGGAACAGGAAATACAGTGTATGCCCTGAGAGCACTAATTAGCTTTGATTGCCTTGATAACATCTGGTAGCTCCACCTCTAAATCCTCAGCCTCTGGCCCACTAGCTCCATTTAAGCTCAGGATCAGGCCAAAGTGTTTGCCTGAACTACACTGTCGGTAGGGCTGTATCCAGCTCTGTTCCTTAATGATCCAGGCTTGCTGGATCCAAGTCCATGGCATCAGCTGGATTTCCTGAATTGACCTCAAGCCTAACATGTCACTTTGAAAATGCATGATCACTGGAGTGTTGTCTGAGCCTGTTGCTGTCACCAACCTTGCTGTTAGTCTTGCTTGGATAGTGGGGGACTGTACTCTTGTCTGTAGTCGTTGTTTCTACCTACTTGCCCTGTGGTTGGCTCCTCATCTTCTAGCATATGGTGTACTATCTAAACCAGAGGCATGGGAATCATAATTTTTAATCCATTCACAATTTTGTCATTGGATCCCAATTTTCAAAGCAGTCAATCTGAACTTTTTAGTCTTTGGCTATATAAACAGGTGTTGCAGTTAGCTATTGACATCTTTAACTTTTAAGCTTTTCAAGGGAGGATGCAGTTTAAGAGGCTTTAACCTATATGCTTTCTGGATTAGTAACCTAAACCACCAAAATATCTTAATCCAACCTTTAACTGGTAGAGGCTTAATTCTTCAGTGTGCAGCATACTCTCAAAATGACTCAGCATTCATACTGGAAAAAAAATGATACTGATAGTTTTCTGTCAAATCTTATCCAGCTTAAGCTGATTTTCTCCCACCTGAAATGCCAAAGCAAGATACTGCACAAAGCATGTTGCACTTATTTTACAGGTCTGCTTTGGTGAACATTTATTGTGTTGTCCAGATTAAAGAGCAGGCCCAGTATCTGTATCTCTAGGTGCTGAAGGCTAAAGTAATACTGGGTAGAGAAGGTATCTGAGTCTTACTTTTGCTCTTATTTCTTGACTTCACAGTGTATGAAACCTGGAAACAAGAAAGGCCTTTCTGAGCCAGGACATACCATCCAGCAGAGAAAGAAATGGTTCCATTTCAAGACTGGAAATAAGCCTCTTGGTCCTTGTCAGATCAGACAGACTTTTGCACTTAGGATCTGTAATTTGGGAAGACAAGGGTTTCTTTCCCTATACCTGCTTGATACAAGTGGGTTGAACAGGGAGAGGTTCTGTATTGGGCCAGGCCAGCTGGAGAAGTTTAGCTTAGTTCACACTTTCAAAAAACACTTTTAGCCTTCAAGCCAATATTGGATTGTTTAAGTTCTTAAACTGACTGGCTTGTGTTGTACTGAACCAAGAAAAGGAATTGTTTGGCAGAGGTGATAGCTGGTGTAGAAGAAAACTTGCTGCAAGCAGAGACAACTGACCTCCAATGTCTATGCCAATTGTGAGGTACTATAAGTTATCAATACAGGCACAGTTTATGATGCTGCTCCAATACACTTCAGACTTAGTTGTACTGTTTGGATGTTCTGGCTTAGTGGGTCAGAATGACCGAAAACACGTCAAGCAAAATAAACAGGCCTGCTCTTCCGGGAGCTATTTTACAATGCCAAATAGAGGTGCCAATCATAAGCTTGTGTTGAGATTATCAGTGTGAACTGCCATCTTCTGTCTTTCACAAGCAGTGAAAAACTTACAATATACCAGTTAGGGTAGAGTTCAGATTTATAAATTAATTTATCTAATGTCAATTAGATGCCACAGAATATTCTGCTTGGGGTCCCATATGTGCTGTAGTCATGTCAGTCAAGCCCACACAAGAGTCTGCAGCACCTACAGGTTTGCACTAGATGCTTCTTTTAAGTAGCAATTCATTTTAATTGGTTTGGTGATTATCTAATTATTATATTATTATATTATGATATAAATGAGACTGTTCACAGCTCTCAAATCTATGTTCTTAGATCTCTGCAAGCAGCTCCAAGGGCTACCTGGTTTATCTCTTGTTTATCAACAGCCTATTTTAGGGCACCAATATATGTGCCCTTAATACAAACTATTCATTGGTTGGAAATTGATGAACCTTAAAACACAAGACCAGCTAAGTTGTTCTAGATTTTTTATTTTTTTTTTGGTCATAAGTATTGCAATTAAATGTATTATGCTTAATACTGATGGCATGTTTTTGTATAAATACCCCTGAAAAATTCCAATGACAATGGCTATCTTTAAACTTACATTTAGTATTGAAGCATGAATGACAGTAGATTTGTCAGCTCAAGACAATGTCAGGCACAACAAAACCTTGACAATCTTTTCAAGTTTAAATTGGTACAAAATCAGGCATACACTCTCCCCTGACTGCAGTCTGTTGCAATGCAGTGGATTTGTCTTCTCATGTCATTAGGTCTTCCTAGGGCTTTTGTTCTGCTTTACTTCCAAATAAGATTATTAGGGACTGGTTAATGTTTTTTGAAGCTCCATAGTAGCAAGTTACGGAGCTGTTTGTCATATAATGTAAGCAGAGCTGTAGCAATTCTACAGCAACTGTACATTTGAAGATCTGGATTCATAGGCTCATGTGAGCTTAATTTCACTGAAATCACTAACTAAGCTCACTGGGGCCCAGAACAGCAATTTTAGAAGTATTTCCATTTTGTTTGATTGTTCTTACCTGCAAATTAAAACACTAAAGATGTGTTGTCCCACATTTGTCAAAGGTTAAAACTGTGCACTTTGGTACCTGACAAGGACAAATGGTTGAATCATGGCAACTTTACTGTGAGCTACAGATCTATCAACTCCAGGCCTCTGAAATGGGTTGAGATACTGCAGTGATAAGTTTCTTTATTTGCAACCATTAACATCAGGCTCTTATTGACGTAGACAAGAAGTGATAACAGCATAGCAACTAGAAAGACAATGTTATTTTGCAAGATATTTGTAAATATATAAGAAAAATCATTAATTAAATATAACTAACACTATTTAAATCAGACCTGTTTCTTATTTTTTTCATTGTTGGTGTTCACCCTTGCTGATGCATGCTCTTCATTAACTTCCACTGGGTCCACCAGTACTGAGTAAGTGAAACTGAATTTATTTGCTTGCATTCAAAGATGTTTTTGCAACTGCATGCTTCACTTTTCTAAATACTCTCAGGTTTTTAAGTACTGCTTAGGAAATACCAAGTCAAACAACTCCTGCGCCTACCTTGTCATACTGTTTCTTTTGTCCTGCTTTGTCCACTGGGAGCATTGTCATTGCCATAGAAATCACTATAAATGGGACAGAATGTTTCACACTGCCATTCCAAAGAAAGTCTCCTTTGATACTGGTACTAAAAAAATTTAAATCCTCGATCTCCAACCTGACCAGCTTTTGCTGCCCAACCTCTGTTTCCATGGCATTCTCAGCTGGTAGAAGGCAGAGAGCTAGTACAGTAAAAAAGAGGCAGACCAGCTTGTGCAGTACTTTCCTAGCAACACCTACGGCCTGTAGGATACTGTTGTGTTAACTTCAACAAGAATAGAAACAGAATATCTTTCTACCTTTATTCTTTTTCCCTTTCAAGTGTATAAATGGAGGAGAGAGATTGAATGGGCCCTAGAAATTGCTGGCCTTTGCATTTATAGTGCTGCAGCAGAGCTGTAACCTACAGCAGCAAGACAGGCTCCTGATCTAATAAGCTGCATTTGTAATCATAAAGAGAAATAAATATCTAATCAGAATGCCAGTCTTTCCTAGTTTTGAGTGAAATTCATACTATCTAGTTTTTGCTTTTGTATTACCCTAAGGCATGATTCTAACAATTGGGTTTTTTTAAAGAATGCCTTGGTTTATATATAAAATTATTTATGCATTATTTTTGTAGATAACAGTTATAAAAATTTGTTATAATAATAATTCTTTTGATATTATACTTAAAGGATACTTAATTCAGTGGGACTATTTCAGTTGTAAATCAGTGTACCTGAAGACTTTGAAATGGGCTATGCAGATAAATCATTACATCTCCATGAGGTCTTATTAGATTTGTCTTAGTTCCATCAACACAGATCAGACTGTAACAGAGGATCTAAAATCGTGAATCCCTCTTGTCAAAATCAAAGTACGCTTAAATTCCTTCATGATATTAGAATACTGAATCTCTTTTAAAACAATTGTGAAATGGGGAATTGTTGTGGGCTGTTTCATTCGCCCATGACTTTCCTGCACCTTCCTCTCAAGTGACTCAAAAGAATTGTGTTGCCACTTCCCTCCTGACAGCATTCAAAATAAAATTTACATGTTTTAGGAAGAGAAGGAAAATTGAGAAATATGTTTTAATTCTAAAAGTTTGGTTGTTTGGAAGTCTGAAATTGCCAGGATGGGAACACTGCAGAAGAGGATACTGAGAAGAGATGCAATACTTCAGATGCGTTAAGAGCTCTGCAAAGAGGATGAGAATGCCCTTTGCGTACAAACCAGGCAAAAATGGGCTAAAATTGCAGCAGACTTAGGTGTAGCTCTCTGAGAATAAAGATCTTGGAACAGTCTTTGGAATACTTTAGCTGTCCTGAGGAACTGGATTGGCAAATATCTACCAGCAATGATCACTATAAATGAATCATTGATCCTACTTTGGGCGGTTGGATGGACTTTCTGAAGCCTCTTCTCACTTGCTTTTTTAGTGATTCTATATACTTAAGATACCAAAGGGACTGATATTTGCTACACTAAACACTTAGTCAAGCCACTTGAAATAGGCAAAACAGAAAGCCTATAAGCGATGGTGATACATTAATTACTCTCTTTAGCAGAGTGAAGGCTGATTATTTAACTAGGTTAAAATATCCAGAGTAATTTCCTCATCCTTGGTACCTCCAATCTCTTTACTTAGCAGTCAGAAGACAAGTATGTTTAAGAACATCCAATAAACAGATTCAAAGATAGGTTCTCAAAGAAGCCCTACTTCTTATTAACATTTGGAAGGGAGGAAATCTTTCCATTAGGTATTCAATTCACAGGCCATAGGCTCTGTGAATGCCATCTGATAGAGTAAGGCTAAAAGAAAGCTCTGAGGCTTAGTAGCTCCTTGCTACAAGAGTAGCTGGGAGCTAAAGGTGTGCTGTCTTGTTACCTTGTCTTATGTGAAACTTTAACATACAGCAAGATTTCCTGGGGAAAAAAAATAATGGAAATTGATGCTTTTAATATTTTGGGGCATATCAATAACATTTTATTTCACTTGGCAGTTTCCAACAAAGTGGAAACAACAAAGTGTCATTCAAATAGCAGTACTAGAACTCAGACTTGAATTTTTTTTTAATTTCAATTTGCCAGTTGCCACTTTCTATTAAATTAAAAAACAAAACACAAAAAAACCCCCAAACCACAACCAAAACCTAAACATTACCTGTGGTTTCTAATCCCTTGTGCCCTTCACACCAAGGAAAAATGCTGTAAATAGCCACAAAGCTACCTCATTAATTCCTTTAAAGTGTCTCCTTACACTCTCCTTTGCCACACCAGCAGCAGTCCTTGGCTGAGACTTATCACCTCTCATGCTGTCAGATACAGTTTCTCGATATGCTCCCTCTCCTGGTACACTCTGGCTGCATACTTAAATGTCCCACTCTTCAGGGAAGGAATTAACTTCTGAACGTTCATGGGAGATGAGGCCCTAGCCTTGAGTCAATGGCAATATTCAACACTGTAAGTCAGTCTTAAGCTTCAGGTAAAGTAGGCTTCTGAGGTCTGAGGAGATGCAGTCTTCATGAGCCAAGATGAAGTAAGCGTCTAAACAAAATAATAGGATCTCCGAGCCTGATGGGATGAATGCTGGGGTATTTCACTTCAAAGAGTGCCAAAAAAGAGGAGAGTCAGAATGATGCATTTTTCTGACCTCTGAGGAAAAAGCACTAGGAAGTCCAGACAGACAACTATAGTAGCATCCTGTCTTCAGCTTGTAGTTCAGCTGTTGCAGGGCAGAGACTGCCATTAATGCTGAATTCTGCAGGGTTTGTGCCACTATTACTGACAAATCAGACCTATCTAGGTCCACCAGCTGCAAGCCAGTGCATCAGCTGGAGTCTGAGTGCCCAGAAAGCACTTACTACCATGACTGCCTGGTAGCATGCTTTTTCTCAGGGTGGCATGAAGGGCCTCTATCCCTGCAATTCCAGCACCACATCTCTGAGGAAACCCTCCCTGCTGCCAGATATCCACTAAGCTACTGATCTGCAAATTGCCACTTGCTGCTTCTAGGGTAAGAATTCTCACAGAACTTCAGGTGTGCTTCCAGGATTTGGCGATAATCATGCTACAGGAAGTCAGTAGACTTAGCAGGGTGGTCTGAGGACACGAGGCTGTGCAAGAAACATGTGAGCTAAATCACGGCTATGCCTGAAGACATTCAGCTGGTGTGCTGCCTCTCTGGGGATACTCTCCTCAGTAGCTGCACCTCTGTAGGAGCTGTTGCCTCTACAGAAACAGCTAAGCAGACAACTCCTCTTGCTAGGGTGCACTACTATAAAATGAAAAAACTGTTTCAAAGAAACTCTTATAGTTAAGTAGAGTTGCAGCAGATTCAATGCCTGCCCTTCCCTGAAAGGCAATTACATTTTATTAATGTGAATTATAACCTAAACCAGTATCCTGTAATAAAACTGTAAGTTACAATGCACCACATCCATACATTACATCTCTTCTACAGGTTTGTCTCAGTATAACTCCATAAATTAAGTTATGGTGGTGAGTAGTTATTAATATTGAGACAGATTTAGTATAATCTCTGATTTCCTTGGGCCTCTCCTCATTATCACCAATACTTTTCTGGTTTGTGATGCTTCTGAGTCTGAGGAAAATTCTCTGAGGACAGCTGATCCTGTCAACTCTCACAACACAAATGGATTTACCTTTTCTTTGACAACTATCTCTGGCCCTCAGAAAGAAGTAATTTTATTTTGAAGTCTAATAGCTTTGACTTCTGGTTTCCTGATTTTTCCTTTGTGGTATGGCCATAGATTGAAAAGAGTGTGGGTTTTTAAATCAAAGTGCAAGAAATATAGATTCCCTAGCACAAAGTAAGAAGGCCAAGCAACAATCCTTTCCAGGGAACTGAAATTTGGTTTTGCTGTCTCCTTGCTGACCAAGGCTTTTCTTTAATACAAATCTCTCATCAGCCTACCTATGTGCTATAGTACCACCAGTTAAAAGAGAAAGATCTGTTTGTGTCTTCAAACCCCACTGCATTGTAGAGTATAAGGAGCTATTTAGTCTGACATCCATTTTGTTAGTTTCTACCAGCAGCAGCTGGCAGTTTTCTCTGGGGTTTTCTTCAGAGCATCTGGCTTGGGTCAGGTCACTATAAAAAATTTATCAATCATCCTTTACAGGGCTGGCTCGATCTTTTTTAAATAAGGAAATCTCATCTATCTCCAGTCTTACAAAGGACTTTTTTTTTTTTCCATCCTGTCAACACAGAAGATATATTAAGCATTGCGTTTAATGAGATATTGAACATCTCTTTGTTCTGAGTGTATGCTGGAGCAGGCTGTGCTTAGAAAACACATCACTTGGGTTTATTTTATTCTGCAGTTAGAGCAAAAGTTGTTATGTTGTGATAAAATATGTATTTCTTTGTTTTGGAAAGTAATAAAATGAATTAGACTCTAGGCTACATGTCAGCTGATATTGTAATGGAGCAGGACAGGCTGGGCAACTACATAACCCAGATGAAATGTGGGGCTAATTATGAGGATGATTATTTGAGGAAAAAAAAAAAAAGCCAAGTAGGAAGAACATAAGAACTGCCATTCAAAATAAATGTCTGTCTCTAAAAGTGATCATAAGTTCACATTTAGGGAAGAATAAAAACCATGTAAGTATATATGGTTTTTACCTTTAATAGTCTTCCAGCTTCTTACAGCTTTATGTTTCCCAAGTCTTTATAGTTTGTTTATTTAGCAACACTTTATGAATCATTCTTCCAAGTACATCTTGCCCTGAACTTACATAGACTTCTTCCATTACTATGTGTTCTGCAAGGATTTCCACAGGTCTGGGAACCCAAGGTGTGAGGAACTACCATCCCAAACGTCATTTGATGACTCCTAATGTCCCTGGAAGGGACAATGGGTAGTTGATATCTATCCATTTCAGTCATGATTCTTACAATTTTGTAGATCTCTGACACATCCCCACAAATCATCCATTTTTTTTCAGAATTCCAGCCCACCTAATCATTCATTTTATAGAAGCCATTTTTTACTATTTGATTGTCAAAAATGTCCTTCTCTGGATCTTTTTAAAGCTTTAATGTGTCCTTTCTTTTTCTTAAGCGAGGAAACCAAAACTGCAGATAGTATTTAAAGTACTAGAAGCATGTATTAATCCAGTATTTTCTGTCTTATTCTTTATTCTTCTTTATTCCTTTCCTAATAGTTTGTAACATCTGATTTTTATTTTTTTATTTTTTATTTAATTTTTTTTTTTTTAATTGCTGCTGAGCACTGAGCACTGAGATAGTGCCTTCTTGGAACTATTTATCCAAACCTTGAAGACTCTCTCACTTCTGAGTGGTAATGGTCAGGTCAAAGTCCACTGTTTGATATATGAAGCCAAGATTGTTTTTCCCCACAGCATTTCACAAGATGTTTTATTGCTCTGTCATGAAGCCATTTTACTCCTCTGTCATGAAGCCTTGTAAGATATTTCAGCAGTTGTATGTTCAGCCCTAGTTCCAATTAAATTGGTCACTGTATCATTAGGAAACTTTGAAATCTCACTGCTCATCCCCTTTTCCAGATTGTTTGGGCTTTGCTGAAGCATGTGGGTCCCAGCACAAAATTCTGTCAAACTCTCTCCTTTAACTGAGAATTTTGACTATTAATTCCTATTGTATTTTGCTTATAGCTGTGTTGTTCAGCTTGAAGAGAAGACCAAAGGGATATATCCTTGCTTTGTTTGGCTTTTTAAGATGAGGTTATAGAGAACACAGAGGTGAACTCATGGGTTCACATGGAAAGGAGGTGACAGACATGAGCTGCTTCAAGGAAAATTCTGATTAGACAAAAGAAAGACTTTTTTCACAGTGCACCAAGATACCCAAAGAGCTTGTGGGATTTCTGTCCTTCAGAATATCCAATGTTTGACTGTTCATGACCCCAAGACATCTTCCTTAAGCTCTTAGCAGGCATTACTTTGAGCAGGATGTTGGACATTATGATCTTCAGAAATCCATTCAAAATTATTACAGGTTCCTATGCCTTTAAGACAGAATTTTCCATCTTCTCCCATGATTGTTGAGTGTCCTTCCTTGAAGGATATTGTCAAGGTCTTTTGGAAGTCCCAGTAAACTGCATCAACAGGATCACCCAGATCCTGTCAGTAGTCACATCAGAGAACTCTAAGAGGATTACAAGGAAGAGCCATATTTTCTATTTTCAAGATCATAATCATCATCAGGTGTGGATGGAATGAATACACAGTGCCATTAGTAATTAATCTATTTCTTATTTAAGTTTTTAGGAGTATACCACCCAGCCCTCTTATTTTCTTCTTTTCATTGTATTTCTTTGAATCATAATCCCTTCCAAAGCTGCTTCCATTTTCACAAATAGTTCACTGAGTTCCCCTTTAAAAATGAGTTCTGTGTTGTATTCTCCTGTTTTTTCTACAACAAATCTGGATGTTAATAATCTATTTAGCTTCTCCCCATGATCCTTACTCTTCCAACTGCTCCATTTTTACTCCAGTTAAGAAAGGCCTACAAAATGTTTGCCAGACATTTTTCTCCTGAGAAGAATATAATATTAATTTCAACTCTTTTAGGAAAGTAGTCTGATTCTTTTTTGATCTGCTTGATTATATTTTCACATTTCATCTACCCAAATGGATGCTCCTTTTTTATTTTTTTTTTTTAAATACAACTTCAGATTTTTAAATTATGCTTTCTGAATTCCAATAACGTGGCTTAGCCATTTCATCTTCCTTTTTCCAGTTTCCAAGCCTGGTCTAATATACAGTAAGCACTGCTATTGTGCTTCCACTCTGGTGTTCTCCAGTCTCTAAACCACCTGTAACTTAATTCTTCATTGCCTAATGGATGGCACAATTGTGGTGAAGATTTTATCTTTTACTTTTTTGTATCATGGACACTGGATCTGATTTACAATTATCTTTAGAATTGTGCTTCCAGAGGAAAGTTTGGAACTGATCTTTGTCACTGTCTTGTCAAGGGCTTCATTTCCTCTTGTGGAGTTGCTAGCCAGCTGATCCAGGAAAGAATCATTGACAATTTCATCTGCAGTTTATGACCCTGAATGAGGTTTCTCTCTTCTACACAGTAACTGAAGTGTCTTTTTGTCTTTACCAACTCTCTGACTTCAGAATCATGGAATCATTAAGATTGTTAAAGACTTCTAAGGTCGTTAGAATTCAACTGTTAACCCAGCACTGCTGTGGACACAACTAAACGATATCTCCAAGTGTAACATCCACACACCTTTTCAACACTTCCAAGGATGGTGATTCACCACTTTCCTGGACAACTTGTTCCAGTGCCTGACCACTCTTTCACTGAAGAAATTATTCTTAATGTCCAATCTGTATCACCCATTGCATAACTTGAGGCCCTTTCATCCCCTCCTGTCCCCTGCTACCTGGGAGAAAAGTCTGACCCCCACCTGGCTACAGCCTCCTTTCAGGCAATTGTAGAGAGGGATAAGGTTTCTTGCCTGAGTCTCCTTTTCTCCAGGATAAACACCCCCAGCTCCCTCACTCAGCTGATCCTCACAGGACTTGTGCTCCAGACCCTTCACCAGCTCCATTGCTCTTCTCTGGACTCACTCCATCCCCTCAATGTCCTTCCTGAACTGAGGGGCCCAGAACTGGACACAGGATTAGAGGTGTGGCCTCACCAGTGCCCAGTACCGGAGGACAATCCCTGCCCTGCTCCTGCTGGCCACACTATTGCTGATACAGGCCAGGATGCCATTGGCCTTCTTGGCCACCTGGGTACACTCTGGTTTATGTTCAGATGGCCTCTTACAACTTAATTGAGCCTGTCTCTGCTCTTGGTTGGAAAGCTGATAGTGTTGACCCCATTTGATAGCCTTCCTCTTTGGGTCTGGCACCTCAATCCAGCTTTTCTATTACCTTTTAGAGGTGGTCAGTTTGTTAATTCAATTTGATTATAACCACTAACTAAACACAGAATTCTATTGTAGCAATTACATGGTAAACATTTTTCTTCCCATTATATTTTGTATACTAGGATCACAGAATGCCACTGGCTATTTTTGTTCCATCAGGAAAAATAAGGAACTAAATCAATTGTAAATTGGTAACTGTTCAGTCATATCATTAGTAATTTTGGTACAATTCCTTTGCTTTCAGACTGCAGCAGAGCTTATGCTGTTGTGTTTTGACCCTGGAGCCTGCTACTCTCACTCTACTATTACCAACATTTGAGTTCCATCTACTGTTTCTCTACTACTCTGCTGAGACCTGAATGCTTTCACCGTCATTACAAAATCATTAATTCTACTCCATTTTCCTCTTCCTGATAATCTTCTGTTCTGGCACTTTGATTTCGTTTTTAGCCCAAAGGGTAACTGTAACTGATGACATTATGCTACTTGTAAAAATCTCCACTCTAATTATGCCTTCACCACAAAAAATGTTTCAATATATATAATTCTGATTCTATTTTAAACATAAAACTACACTTATAAAGACATTTCTTTCCATGTTGAATCCCAAGTATTGATGAGACATCACAGACCTCTCTTTTAGGAGTTCAGTACATAATTTCATACACCATGAGAAGCAGAAAAAACCTAGCCTGAGTTTCATCTTTGCTTTCAACATTTCAGCTTTTAAAAGTGACTTGCAAAGTAATCAGTGAGTATAATTCTTTGGCAACAAAATGACTATTGGAGACCAATGGGAAGTAATTTTTGGAACATAATCTCCAGGCATCAGTGAATTACTTACTTCAAACTTCTTCCTATGTTTTTCATTTATGAGGCATGGAACTTCATAAAAATAGTGTATTGTTTGAATGCTGAAACAAGATTATTCAGGGCAAGGCTTTTGGCAGGGACACCCTGATTTAGGTGTGATGGTCCTGAATTTCCTCCCTTTTCAGAATTTGATACTTCCTTATGCATTAAAAAGTATGTGTATAGCTAAAGACTCAGAATAAATAGAGAGGATTATATATAAGTAGCTAAAAGATATTTAACACATAAATAGGAAGCAGCTTTTTGGTAACAAAAATAACATTTTTGAATGAGAAAAGGAAACAGCTGGTTTACAGATCAATATTGAAACAAATACTTTAAATCACCTGTTTAAGATCACATGTTTTACCCTGTATGGTGGTGGACTCCAACTCTTTGTTGTGACTCAGATTACAGCAACCGAAGAAAGACTAAGGGAAGTAACTACATAGATTATTCAGTTTGATTGTAAGAGCACCCTAGGATGTGGAGTGCAAATGAATAGTAAGACCCCAGGAACTGGATGTAACCTTTTGCAATTTTCTTCTTATATCCAGTGACTCACTTGATGGCTTGGATAATGTCACTTACTCAATCCCTGCCTCAGTTTCCCAGCTATTAAGATGGTACAACTAGATGAGAATGGAATTATTTTTGATGTGATTATTTTCTTTTTTTCCAGGATACTGAATTGGAACAGGAAAAAAAAATTATTTGCAAAACAAACATCCCCTAAAGTGTTGCTTTGGAATTATCTCAACTTCAATTTTCATGATTTTTCTGTAATACAGCTGTGCTTCTTCAATTGAAGTGTTTGACTTCTTAAATACAATATATATGTCACATCTTTTTCATCAGTGGTTATTCTTTCAAGAATTTAGAAAAGTATAAAGTTCAAACAAAATGAATCAAAATTAAGAAGTTCTACACCACAGAAACAAAATGCTTTTTCTTCAGCTGAACAATGCAGTTGATCCTGACACATTCCTGACAAATGCTTTCGTTTTGATGAAACTACATTTCATTTGAAGTCATTGACTCAGTATGCATATTGGTTTTATGACATCTGGTTGTTCTTGCCTCCCATCTGACATCTTCCTTCACAGGTAACAATTATTTTTCTGTCTGTCTTTCTCTTTTCCAAAAATGCTTTACTCCTCTTAAAAATATCCTCTTTATCCCACATATTTCAAACATTCTTTTTCTCTCCTCATGTTGTCTGGCTAATTAAAATAATGAAGTTAAGTTCAAAGAAACTGTTTCCAGGCTCTACTTAGTGTGAATTTTGCTGTATTTTTTTGAATGCAAAAGCGCTTGCTGCCTTAAAATTTGTTCCTCTCTTCTGATTACATCCCTTGGATAATTAAAATACTTTCTCCTGAAAATTTTGCCCCCTTTTTTTTTAAGGCAAACCGTTCCATTGGGACATTTGTGCCAATTTTAGTACTAACACTGACTTTTAAAGTATCTTGAAATTTATGAATAGAGATGGATAAGATTATGACAAGACTGCAGTTGTACAACTGAACGTGCCCTAGCACATCCTCCACTGTATGAACAGCTTTGGAAAATGACACCATACCCCTCTCACTGCAATTGTGCTTACCTGCTGCTTCTTTATAGTCTGTCTAGGGAATCAGATGTTTACTGCCAATTAGGCTGGATAAAACTGCAGGAGTTTCTTGTATTTTCTCAACAATAGTATTTCTGAGTTGCTGGCAGCTTTTGGAGTGCTTGTGGCAACATGTACACCAAGAGACCTCAGTGTACTTTAGCACTTTATTTGGTGATTTAGGTAATTTTGGTCTTACCCTTACTGCACTATCTACCACAGCCATAGCATTAAAAATTTAAGATTTATTGAAGGTCTGCTTTTTGAGCAAAAATAATGTTAAGATACTTCAATTGGAAGAAAATGGTTTTATTATTATTATTGTTATTATTATTATTTTATTAGGCACGTTCACCAAAAACACTGAAGCAACAATTCCTTATTCCATAAAGATATGGGCCACAACTACAGAAATTGTATTAATTCTTGAAATGAAAATTTTCCAACTTTCACAACTTCCAGATTGCTGACTAAAAGTATCGGGCTTCAGTTTGTTGTCTCTGAACTCTAACACTTCTCAGCCTTTCTGAAATACATAAAATAATATTACAAATGTAGGGTTTTTCTATGCAATGGTCATATGCAGAGGTCCCCTGAAATAAATAGAGTTAAATCTGCCTACACTATCAGCTTTACACAATAGGTTCAGAAGAGAAACAAAAAGCAGATGATTTTTTAGGCTGGAGTGTGGTGTCACATCACTTTTCCACTTTCTTCTAGTTAAAGGGGAAAAAAGTGGAAACTGATCTTAATATCTTGGAAAATGATGTTGAACTTAAAACCTTATTAGTATTTCTGAGTTTAAAAATCATTATTTAACAAACACATTTGGAAAGTAGTCTTACTGAAATAAAAAAATCAGGTCCTAATGGATTTAAATTGGAAAGGAGTTTGCAAATGCACTAAAAGGGTCTGATTTGGAGCTGCACATACAGAAGCATCATGATGGGGAGGAGGAAGGTGACAATTCCTGTTTATGCATTTTTGGCAAGCTGCACCTGAAGGATGGGATGATTTTCTGGAAAATGTCATGCCAGAAATACACAGCTAAACAAGGGGGAACTGAGAAGAGCAAAGGGAATAATTAGAGACCTATGGGGGTGGGACAAGGTCTCTAGTTTATTTTCTTAAGGAAACATAGCAATGCAATTACACTGCTTTTCTGTCAGTATGCCAGCAGTAACATTTGAATCTCTTGACCAATTTGAAAAAAGGCTTGACAAAAAGGAGAAGTTTAAAAACACTGAGCTCCTGTGGATTTTACAAAAATCAGCAGCCAGACAGAGGGGACTCAGATTTGTGTGCCCAGTAAAGAACAGGTGGAAGTGTGAACTCAGCTGCATTATTTGACATAAGAGAATCCAAAGCTGTCATGAAAACGCAGGCTTCATAAGGTTTGCTGTCAATAGAACTGCTTGTTTGTCATTTAGAGGTAGGGGCATTTTTTTGCTTGTTTGTTTGGTTGGTTTTTTATGGGGAGGGGAGGGGTGTTGTTTGTTTGTTTGTTTGAAAATAAAATACATTTAAAAGAAGCCCAAGACTTCCGCCTGAGATGATTTTTAAAATGTTAATTGCTGCAAAATGTTGGCGCACATTATAAAATTATGGATAATACCAGACCAGGCCTGTCCAGAATAAGCCCTGAAATTCCTACCTGAGATGAAATCCCTTTGGGCCATTGTTTACTCTCTACTGTGGAAAGGACTGTTTCCATTTCTTCTCATGCTAGAGCTAGCTCTGACCCTTTTCTCTTTCTTAAAATACCGTGGTGCCACCAAACTTAAAGAATAAAAAGTCATGAGTCAGATGCCAAAAAAACACCTGCTCTTGAAAATTATGACATGTTGATAAAATATATTTTACTTTGGATTTGGTCAGTTTTTGAAATTTTTAAAACCCTTCAATTTCTTGGGAGAGAGGTGTCACAGTGTTCTTCTACTTTCATTTAAGCTTTGTGAGAAATTACTTTGAGCCCCTGGTGCTACAGGATATTTCATCTTTTGTGGCTGTCCCTTAAATGGCAAACCCACAGAGACTGAAAACTCCTCCACAGCTTACACATCCCCAGTCTTCCATCGGTCTGAGAAAGAGCACCACTCTTCTGGGTAAGGAACCTACAGGAAAACCCTCTGAATTGTTTCTTCTTTCAGTTTGCCTCATGCAAGAAAACAAGCATTCATTATTGCTTACAGCTAGTGAAAAGGGAGTATTGGTGGAACTGAGAAATTTAGAATGTGGCATTTGGTCAATACAAAAGGAAGATATGGGGGAGAAGGAAGGTTCCTAAGACTGAGGGGAGGAGTAGAACCATAAAGAAATATGCATTTTGTCCTGCATAGGGCATATGTTATGGTGCCCTATGAATGACATGTGAACATTTGTTGTTATGAACTGAGAAGGAAAGGTCATGAACTCCATTATAATGATTGGCTTTTCAAGTTTAGGAAAGCAATTTACCTGATATGTTACAATAGCTATATTGATATTCCATTTCTAGATTTCACAGCAGCCTGCTCTAGACAAGATTTCAGAGAAATTGATATAATAGAATGACTGTCAGTGACAAGATTTCAGATGTTACTAAGCAAGGATAACTCTTACTAACCAGGCAATGAAATTCTCTTAAAGCCTCTCATGTATTGCTCCAACTTTGGGATATAACATATTGAACTAGACTGGGCTTCCCACACACTGTTGATTGGACAACAGTGTCAGATGTTTCATCATTACAAAACAAATGTGTGTGAATCAGAAAACGACCACTCAATGTTGGAAATACTGTCAATAATAGCTCAGTCTCTTCATGCAGACCTGTCAATAAATGAGATTACTTTTATGGTTTCTTCTTTATTCTGCTCTGGTAAATTTTACTGCTTTTGTACAAAAATAATACAAAACCATTTGCTGTGTCTAGTACCTTTTAGACATAAGGAAAAACATTGCCAAAAGCCTGAGAGAGGTGAACCTCCCCATCTGCTCAACACTGTTAAAGCCACATCTGGGTTGACAATTCTAGTTCATCGCTCCCTGGCACAAGAAAGTCATGGACACAGAGCAGCTGGTCAAGTGAAGGGCAACGAAGATAGTTCAGGAATTGGAGCATGTCATATGAGGAAAGGTTGAGAGATGGAACTAGTTAGCCTGGAAAACAGAAGGCTCAGAGGCATCTTATAGATGTGAATAAATATCTGATGGGAGGGTGTAAGCAAGACTGAGTCAGGCTCTTTTCAGTGGTGCCCAATAATAGAGCAAGTGGCAATGGGCAGAAACTGAAATACAGGAGGTCTTGTCTAAACACAAGAAAACACTTTTTTTTTTTTTTTTTTTTTTTTTTTTTTTTTTTTTTTTTTAATTGTGCAGGTGACTAAGCACTGGCACAAGTAGCCCAGGGAGGCTGTGGAGTCCCCATCCTTTGAGAGACTCAAGGCCATCTGGATACAATCCTTAGCAACCTGTGCCAGCTGACCCTGCTTGACCAGGTTGGCTGGACCAGATGTCCTCCAGTGGTGCCTTCCAATCTGAATGTTTCTGTGATTATGTGCTTTTCAGCAAAACAGTTTTAGTCACAATATTGGCTTGGTGCAAGTCTATACTCCAACTCTGATAACTTTTGAAACCTGTATTCTGCAAGAGTTTTCAGCTTTCCCTTTTAAGTTATAAGAAACCATATATAAGAACCTATACACTTTGTATTCATTTTGTATTTTCCACAGAGCAGTAAGAATTCACGTTCTTGACCCAGTATAAAGCAATTAACACAAATACAGAACAGATATAAATAACTGTGTCAGTAATTACTAAGCAGAAAGGTGAGTAGGATAATGTAACCTCATGTAATATTTTCTTTATAGAATTATCTTGGAGACACTTGGATCTTACGGTCTTAGACATTTTATATTTTGGTTGGTTTGTGCTTAAAGCTGTGATTCTTGAATACTGAGGCCATTGTTCTAGTGAATGCAGTTACTTGAGCTACATCCTTTACTTGGCATATGCTGGTCCACCCAAATTATCTGAAGGATTGAATATAGACTACCTATGTATACCTCTAACAACATAATTATTGTATCTAGTACTACCATTCCAGTCATGTTTTAGTTATTTCTGATACTAAACATATGGCGGCACCTCACCCTCTTCTCATCATCCTATTTTTTTCAGTCTTGCTTCCTTTAGTTTTGGAGTGACTGTCTGTTGTTAATGAATGGATAAATTCTTCAGCACCAGCCTATTACATGAAGGCTATCTTCCCTGCCGGTCACAGATGGTGGGAAGTGATTTTATTGATTTGTTAGTACTTAGCTAGAAGGATTACATCTAGCAGTAATAATGTGGCCAGGGCCTGGGACAAATCACCACATGAGTTAGTGGAGGGTCTGTGTCTTAAACTGAGTGTGACATTATTATATTTACCAGCCCTTCATAGTGCTTTGCTTTTTAACACCACTGTAATCTCTTCTGAGCCATCTGTCGGTCATTCAAATTTCTGTTTCCTTCATGTGCTGGAAAAGTTGGAAGACTTCAGTTTCTGAACTGAACTTGGACATTATCCTAAAAAAGTTCTGGTGGTAACCACAGTGCTTATTATGTTTTTCCTTTGTAATTGGTTATCAAATTGTGTCCTGCAGAAAATCTCCTGGGGGGGACGCAAGCAGATGGCCACAGTAATTCAAAGGGTCATGAAGGTTCATGGCTTTCAGAATTTGTGTGAGAGGTATTAGTGTGGCTGTGAGAAATACGGTCCCTCTCCCTATTCCAAACTTGGCAAGTTTGGAAGAAAGAAGCATTGAACACTGCCAGCATAGATTTTTTTCCCCTTTAGTTTGTGCTCATCAGATGATCTCTCTAGAAACTAGAGCTGTTTCCATGCTGTGACCTCAGCAGGAGCACGACTGAGAGGTCTTAAGTATCAGCGTGTGTTAATGGTAGCTCACATTTTACCTGAAAGTGCACTTTTCTCTGTATTTTAACTTTGCATGTCTAAGTAGCCTGAATGATTTCATTCACTGACACGCACATGTGTGAGCAGAGGACACTTCAGAGCTAGAGGTATGAGCTTTTGGCCAGTGGATTACATTCAGATGATCTCCTGTGGAGAAAAGGTGTTGCATTCATTACCAGCTCCCCAAAATGAAGTTACTCAGAGCGAGTAGATCAGAAATTGGCAGGGAAGCGATCTCTGTCTGGACATGAGGTTTTGTTTCACTGTGCACTAACCCCTCAGTTGAGCAGTCGCCAGTGTGACATGTTTCGTGGCCAGTTTTAGTGGGTCACAGTAGTTAAAGATGGGTCCGATCGGTAAGAGCAATTGTCACCCGCGTGGGAGGTGTGTGTGGACCATGGCATGGGTGGCACTAACAGGGTTTAGGAAGCGTATGAAGAAAGTGGTGAAGCGTGGGACTCTAAGGAAGGGACGGACGAGCAGTGACAGCGCTGGCTTAAGGTAAGCAGGCTGCAGCTGGGGCCAGCACGGCTCACGCCCGAGGGAGCGGCGGAAGCACTGGGACCCCAAGGTTTCCCGGCTTCCCAGGCAGCCCTGCAGCAAACCCCCGCACCCTCCCACGCGTGGCCCTGCCTCGGGCGAGCCGGCAGCCCTGGCGAGAACCCGGGCGAGCACCTGCGGCGAGGAAACCTGGACGTGGACGCAAGGAGGGCGGCGGTGCCGGGGCCAGAGCCGCGGCCGTGTGGCCGCCGGACGAGCCCGGGGGGCGGCGGGGAGAGAGAGGCGCGGCCGGCCCGGGTGCCCGGCGCGGGCAGGGGCAGAGGCAGCGGCGCCGCGCCTCGGACTCCGCCTCACCGGCACCGAGCTCCCCTCCCTCCCTCGCTCCCTCCCTCCTCCAGCGCCAGGCTCGCAGCGGCGGAGCAT